>WEKX01000977.1:0-45619 GCA_013390025.1 Pitta sordida | reverse complement strand
CCCACGAAAGTGGGACTGGGCTGGCCGCGGCGGCAATGGGGCAAGCACTGTGTGCTGGAATGCGGCAGCAGTGGGACATGCCCACGCTGCAGCTGCTCCAGCAGGAGGAGGTTTCTCTTCTCCCATGCCCTCCCCCTGCTGTAGTGGGGGGAAGCAGTGTTCTGCTGGGTCCATATGGCCGCCGCTGCCTCTCCCACGCTAGGGACCAGCAGATGTACATATCGTAGCCGCCACAGTTAAAAGGGAAAGAAACTCTGACACCACACCCCACCATAAGGGCACCAGGTGTCACAGTGTTGCAAAGTTAAGGTTTCCCAGGCTCTAGGAGCAGTGAGCAGAGCCCAGGGACATCCCTTCCCTGCCACAGTGCAAGTATGTGCAGTGGCAGCAACCCGGTGGCGACTGCGAAAGTGGCAGCGTGACCAAAGAGAAGCCTGGGGGTTCTCCGTGGGTCTTCCCAGTCAGAGAGGGTGAATGAAACACCTGGGTAAAAGCTGTTGTCAATGCTTTCTTGCGTCTGCGTGGCTTTTATTTGGCCTGCGGGACTGTGGCCTTCAAATTTCAATCAAATACAAACAGGTAGTGTCATGGAATTTTGGCCCAAGTATGGGAAAGCAAAAACTGACCTGGCACGTTGGTGTTCAGTGCTGCTCCTAAAATCCTAGCCGGTGTCTTTCCCAGTTAATTAAAGCTAGGTCATCAGGGGAGAGGGAGAGCTGACCACGAGGATTAGCCTAGGGGGAAAAGATTTGATAAAAAAGTAAATAATACCATATGGAAGACAGTCTTTTGAACTGAAAATTGAAATAGGCTAAAAATTTAGAAATTCCCTAAATACTTAGAGTGTGGAATGTGAATGGATAAATAGTAATAGTCCAGAAGAGAAGGGAGTTATTCTTAAGCTTTAATGTACAAATTTGATTTCTCTTGTGTTTTGTAGTGATGTTTTGAGCTCTTACTGAAGTTTTTCTTAATATAGGTTACGCACTACAAGCAATATCCACCTAACACAAGCAAAGTTTATTCCTACTTTGAATGTCGTGAAAAGAAGACTGAAAATTCCAAATTAAGGAAAGTGAAATATGAAGAAATTGTTTTTTATGGTTTGCAGTACATTCTGAATAAATATTTAAAAGGTAATTGTCTCAAATTCCAGTAAAACTTTACCTGTAAATAAATATCTTTTTTTTCTCAAGCCTGTAGTCTTATAGTTGAAACAATTCCAAGTTATCTTGGTACACCATAACTAGTGACTTGCACAAGATCTTATTTATGTGATTGTGAAAATAAGTTGTCCACCCTCATAAAATGCTATTGGCTTTGAAATTCAGATATCTCTCTATTTATGCCAGTGGTTTATTAAAAATTCAGAGGTGTTTGTGTCCCAACTTCAGTGGGCTAAATTGAAATATGTCTGAAGGAGAGCAAGACTGTGCATAGAATCACAAGCAGATGGAAGAGTCAATGGAAAATACAATTTACATTTTGGACATAAACTTCAGCCTTTGGTGTTTACTGTGTAAACCAATAGTGGTTTACTGTGTAAATCAATAATGGTTTTAATTTTCCTTAAATTTTGGATGCCACTTAGCTTAGATCATTGAATATGGCAGCTACATGTGAAAATGGTTTTAATATTGCTAACTCCTTGGTGCTCTTTCAGATTGTGTTGGCTTTTTTGCATTATGTACAAATATCACCGTGAGTGCTTCTGCCAAGCTTCAAAAGGAAAACGTCAGTCATATGGCTTACTCATCTTTGTCTTGAGCCAATAAATATTTCTGGCAATTCCACCAAAGGTTGAAAATCCGTTATAATCAAAACACTCAGTTATTTTATTTCTTTTGTCTTATAGCAATCTGTGGATTGTTCTCAAAGATGGGTGATTGACCCTACAGCAGCAGTGCTTCTTATCACAAAGTGGTCAGTCAAAGAGTGGTTGTAACACCTATCCATGGGGATTCTCCCTAGAGCAGTGTAGTGTAACGCTTGTGCCAGCTTGCACTATCAACACATTCTTCTGGGGAAAGCACTGCTGCGAAACCTCTTGACAGGTTTTTGACCGTCATAAAAGAGTAATAGTCTCAGACTGTTCCTGAGTCGCCTGCAAACCACAAGTATATTTTATTCTGTTGGTTTCATGAGCATCCTAATCTATATAATAAAGGAAAACAAAATTTGCTTTAAACGAAGTGTTCTTCATGTCTTTGTTGAAAGTGAAGTGACCTTGCTTGCCTGAACCTTTTTGTTATTTATTTTATCGATTGGTGAACATTGTAATTTTCTAAGCTTTCATCTGTTTCTGGAACTACAGGTAAAGTGGTGACCAAAGAGAAAATCAAGGAAGCCAAAGAAGTATATAGGGAGCATTTTCAAGACGATGTCTTCAATGAAAAGGGATGGAACTATATTCTGGAGGTAAAAAAATTATGAAAATAGTTTGAGGTCATCATGAAGGATTTTTGAATCAATTGTAGAATAAATATGGCAGTCTTGCCTTTTAATCTTGATAGTAAAGACTGGATAAATTTAACTTTTCATGTTTAGTGTACAGGGAGTAGCAGCTGTCCAAGAATAATCATATAATTGTAATTCCTTAGGGAAAAGTAATTTTCATCCTTTCAGATGCCAAATACGGCTTTGCAGGTAATAAGGATTTGTGGCTGCCGTCAGCCAGCTCGAGTAAGTGGGGGCTTGTTGGCAAGTCTCCATGTGTAATATAGCACTTAGTGGTTGCTTGCATCATTTACATTGCTTCCTGTAACTAATCATAACAATTTTTATTCTAATGCAGAAAGCATTACAACTTCTTGGGTGTGTAAGTTCCAAAAAATACATCTTTTTCCAATTGTTTCCTGAATTTTTTTCAGAGATATGAAAGTTAAACTTTATTATGAAATACAAGGCTTAAGTACTTCTAACATGCAAAACCTTCCAGATTAAGTCTTTCCACAATTACCCTGTTTCCTTTTTATTTAAGAAGGTGTCAGACTTCAACTAATTGCAAACATCTCTTCTCTGTAAAAGCAGCAGATTCACTAATAGCATTCATCAGAGCTGTTCTAATCTCTGCAGATTAATTAAATGCTAAATTTCATTGTGGGTTCTAGTGAATGGATATTTTTAGCATTTGAAAGCTCATTTTTTAGTCCGTTGCATTTCTTTTTCCGTGAATACCCTGGCTGTATGTATTTTTATGGTGGCATATGTTTATGAATATATCTGGATGTGATTTTGCCACTGTGGTGGACCGTAAGTCTGTAAGAGAAGAGCGAATTTCAACTAAATTTTTCAAATGACATCAAGGTAAATAAACCCTTATTTTTCTAAGAGGGAGTTTTTGAGGGGTTTGTAAAGGACTTGCATCCATTTCAAATAACTACAAATGTGAATTCAATACATACTTAGATTTAAGCTACGTTATACATTGTGAACTGCCCTCATCCGTATTTAAAGTAAGCTTGATCCCTCCTTGGATAAAATGAATTAATACACTTTTAATGCTGCATATCTGTCCTCACTGAGTTTTAACATGGTCCATGCAACTTCCAGTTTAGTCAAAATAAGCCTTCCTGCATACCTGCTATATACATTGTTTATTTCTTTGTCAAGTTTTCTTACTAAAATTGTGCATATATACAGATATAAAAACCCAAATATGATTGTCATGTCTTGATCTCAGAGGCAAGTGGCTCTCAAACTGGAAGTGTAGGTACCCTTTGGGTCTTTGTGTGCCCTTAAATGCATGGAGACCTTGCTTCTGGTCACTGAATTCCAGTGTTCACGTACCTGCCACTCTTTGCTCTCTAGCTCAGTTGCCTCAGGTGTGTTGGGTAAAGTGGGCGGTGCAATGGCTGCGTGACTGAAGTGCCAAAATTAATTTGAAATGTATATGTATCAATTTGTACTGAGAGTAAATGAATTGGTACTGATAGAGTGAAGGGGCAAAAGAAAGGAATAGTCGCCATCCCTGGAGGTGTTTAAGAGAAGACTGGACGAGGAGCTTAGTGACATGGTCTAGCTGGGGGGTGTAGGGCTGGATGACCCTGGACCCCTTCCGGCTCGGAGTGGCCTGCTAGACTGTGAGGGATCTAGGTGGTGTTATGCTCTGGGATGTGCTCTCGGTCTCTGTACGGGTGTTAGGTGGTGAGTTGGACTAGATGATCCTTGTGAGTCCCTTCCAACTCATAATATTCTGTGATTCTGTGATTTCCTGGAGAACATCAGGGTAGTTGGCAGGAACTGATGGGTGATAGAGGGGTAAGCCCTGAATTGGAGAAGTGGGTTCTATCCAAAATTTTTCCAAAGGGCTGTAATACAGTGCTATGGAATGACAATATANTGTAGAGGATAGGTTAGTTGGATTATAGGTTGGACTAGATGATCTTCAAGGTCCTTTCCAGCCTTATCTATACTGTGATACTGTGATACTGTAATATTGGTTTTTTCTGTGGACAAAATCTAGCAACTTTAAAAACTGTTTTGTTTTGGTTTTTCACTTAACTATGTTTTTATCTTAATTGAATAATGAATAAATTTTGATCGTTTTTGAAGGCTTTGTTGCCCTTTGTTAATCCAGACATCTCCAAGTCTGACAACTCAGTCCTGTGTGGTATAAACACAACTTGCTTCAGGTTATTACGCTTTTGAATAAACTTTTAAATTGTAGTGTAGAAGATACTTGTGATCTGTTTTGTGCACTGGAGAACACATTTTGATGCTACTTATGAATCTATAATTTCTCTGACTTGCTGCAATTTTTGCTGCCATTAAAGAATACATCACAAGAAGTTTTCTGTCAAGAAATACCGCCATCCAAAACATTTTCAGTATTGCCAGTTCAGCTCGCAGAGCTCTTTTGGAAAGTTTAGTACTCTTTTACTTAGAGTTGCTGTTTGCAAACTACTCTTTCTCAAAAAGCATGTTTCACACAATGTTTAGCTCGTCAGGGATGAAAGGCTGACAAAAGAATGATACTTCAATATAAGATTTCATGATTAGTGAATAATTGAGATGAAATACAGTCTTTAAAATACTTATTAAAGTATCCTGCTGTAATAAATTAACAAAGCACACATCTAAACTAAGCAAAATCAGAGATTTTTTGAAGGCCTAGATAATAACTAACCTTTTTTTAGCTTACTCATGTGAAAGCACTGAAGAAAACTGAGTAGCAAATAATTCTTGTTCTGTGGCTAGAACTTAAACATTCTGTAAAATTACATACGCCTTCCTAGCTCAGTTTGCACAAGGAATGTAGCTGATAACCATTTGTTTTGATAAAGAGACTGGTTTTTAGGTTATAGGATTTTCCTCCTTTTTTGATAGATGCGGATTTTCTCATTTATTTGGGCTGGTGGGTTTATTATTTTTAGAGTTGAAAGAAATGAAGAAGAAGGCTTTATCAGTAAACTTGAGACTGGCTTTTGTTCATTGCAGTCAAATAAGCGATGTAGGTCTAAATCTTTCCTATTGTCTAACAGTATTACTGTTTCTTACACAGAAATACGATGGCCATCTTCCTATAGAAATAAAGGCTGTTCCTGAGGGCTCTGTAATTCCCAGAGGAAATGTTCTTTTCACAGTGGAAAACACAGATCCAGAGTGCTACTGGCTTACAAATTGGATTGAGGTCAGTTTTCGAAATTTAGTATGTTTTTTTCTAAATAAATATTAATGCACTTTTAAATTAAAGGCTGAATCCATTACTGCCTTAAGGGAAATCTTGGGCAACTCTCATTTTCTGCTTTAAGTAAACCTGAATTCTTTTTTGTAGTCCTCTTCCACAGACCTTCTTCCTCCACCTGACAAGAGATTGTAATAATTTCTCAGGGAATTCACCAGTACTTTTATCCACAAAACAGGAGAGTAGGGGAACTGCAGTATCAGTAGTTCAGGAGTGACAACTCCTAAGAAGGTCGATATCTCACCTACCTTATAAAGGCTAATTGTTTAAGCCCTAAAGCAAACTATTGGAGGCATCAGTACTTTCTAAACAGGGAATGAAAATAAATAGACCTTTTTGTGCCTGCTAAAATGCCAAGTGGGCATTTTTAAGTTCTAAGCAAACATACAGCTAATACTGTGATGGGTTTTCTTTTAGACTATTCTTGTGCAGTCATGGTATCCAATCACAGTGGCTACAAACTCTAGAGAGCAGAAAAAGATTTTGGCCAAATATTTGCTGGAAACTTCTGGCAGCCTAGAAGGACTGGAATATAAACTGCATGACTTTGGCTACAGAGGAGTTTCTTCACAAGAGGTAATACTACTTGTCTAATAATTTGACAAGTCTAATTGTTCTTGACTATGAAGGATTGTAGCATGTATCTCTTAACCTCTGTGTCCCCATTCTGCACTGAAATTGTGGATACACAGAGCATTGTTTGGGAGGAGATCTGGGGTGGAGGCAGGTGGGTATGTCTGGACTGTGAGCACTAGATTGGGAGAACTTTTGTCTCTCTCTTCTCTGTGTAAATGCATGAAGAGAGTATTGGTGAAATAGGAACCAAGTCAGAGTTTTGCTGTTACAGAATAGTGCTAGGTGGTGGCTGGATTTAGGCTCCTGTATTTGGCATGGAGACTGAACATTTCATCTGTTTCAGACTGCAGGAATAGGAGCTTCAGCTCATTTGGTGAACTTCAAAGGAACAGACACAGTAGCAGGAATTGCATTAATTAAAAAGTACTATGGTACAAAAGATCCAGTTCCAGGATATTCTGTTCCAGCTGCTGAACACAGGTAAGGTACTAGGCTAAGCCTTTCTAATAACATCTTACCAAATATATTTTTTTTTTCTTATTCATCTTTGTATCCAGAAATATACCATACAGTGTTAGGTATGACTGATCCAGGTGTTGAGGCTGCAGTTGAGTACTGATGTCTCTGTGTGTTCTAGGCATGGTTGTTCTTAACTATAAATGTGTTTTAAATATTTTAACTATAACCTTCATATCAGTGTCTAAGTAAATCTGGGCAATTTACTTTAGAATACACTTGAAGGCTTACGGGTTATATATATTGAGGATCCATTTATGAACTTCGAGTTTTGTTTTAAACATAAAATCATAAGTTGAAAAACATGTAAGTTGCAATTTTGGACTCTCAGAGATCATGTTCTTCTTCCAGAGGAAGTAGTCTCAAGTTTCCCATCAGCATAACTAGTTCAGCCAATAGTAAATCCTTGATGTCTCACTAATAATTGTGAATGAGATTTTAAGAGTAAGGAGCTGATCTCAGGCATTTGAGGTGGAGAGCTCTTATTTGTTTTATATCCAAACCCTGTACGAGGTTAGGGTTATGTAATCAAGGAAAGCAAATCCTTGATTTTCAGTTGCACGTCTACACATGGAAGGTTATGTTTTTCATATTGAGCACAGAAGCCAGTTTAATAGTTAATCACTTTAAATAGTTAGCATTCACTTAAGATTGCAAGACAGATAATGGAAAGGCTTGCATTAGTAGCCCTTGTAGCTAATGATCACCTTTAAAAGAGCACTGATTCATATAATTTTCCCTACCATTGCTGTAGTGCAGTTCTATAATTCCTCTAGAGCTCCTCTAGAACTCAGTAGAAGTGACAGATTTTCTCTGAAACTTCTTCTCTTAGCTTAGCTTAATACTACAGTTAAATCCAGAAAATGATGGCCTGAGCAACTATGAAATTTTTCGTAATGAAAGCAAACACATGGAGTCAAGAGATCAAGTATCTTTCATGCAGCATATTGAAGTGGTGACATTAAGGCAGACAGCTTAAACTGCCCTACATGAAGTTTGCATTGCCACATGCAGTCTGCAGTCACCCTTTCCAAGTTAATATGCAAAGAGGGTCTCATACAAGAGACCCAAGTTTTTCCAGAATTGTTATGCTATTCCACAACCTCCAGTGTGAGGTGGTGGTGTGAGTGAGTATGGTTCTTGCCTCTAGTATGTCATCAGGGCTATTCTTGACTGCCCCAACCTCTGGGAAACAAAGTTTGTTTTGTCTCCTCACTACCATGATCTGGGACTTGTCCACACAGTAGTTAATGATGGAATTCTAAGGTAAAAATTCAATACCAACTGACACTTATGCTGTGTTTGAGAACATACTCAGGTCTTCACACACAGGTTACTAAAGTCAGTTAAGTCAGCTGGTCTGAGACAGCCACATACAGAGCAGCTACTGCAGATCAACTGGCATTCAGTAACTTATTACTTCTCTTAGCAACTCTGGCTTATGTGCTCGCCTGTACCCTTGTACCAAGGGTAATGCCCTGAGGTTCTTCTGGAAGAATGTGTGCATGAGTGAGAATAATGGTTTCATATCACTATTAAAAAAGAAAATAATTTCTGTTTTCTTCTTAGGATTTCTCTAGCATATGGTGCTTCATTCTCACTTCCTATTTTGCAATGTGAAGTTGCCACAGCAGATGTTCTGTTCTTGCATCTGTAGTTCCCTCACTGAATTTCAGATTTAAAAGAGAAGCTCTAACAAATGTTAGTAAAATAAAAAAATCGTATTTACATGTGAATGAAATTTCATGTGTCAAGTGAATGTCTGAAGTGCCAAAGATAAGTTCAGAGTGTTTTTTTATTTTGTATAAGGTATACTTATTATCCATGCAACACAGAGCTGATAAGCACATAGTTTGTGCTGTCTTGTAATCACATTGCTTATCATTATCTTGAACTGTTGCTAGTAGGAAATACAGAAGTTAAGATTTAACATATAAGTGCCACTCTAATATGAATTTTTCAATTGCCTTGCAGTACCATAACAGCTTGGGGGAAAGATCATGAAAAAGATGCTTTCAAACACATAGTAACACAGTTTTCCTCAGTGCCTGTATCTGTGGTTAGTGACAGCTACGACATTTACAATGCTTGTGAAAAAATATGGGGTGATGACCTAAGGCACATAATTGAAGCCCGAAGTCCAGAGGCACCGCTTATTATTAGACCAGATTCTGGAAATCCTCTTGACACTGTTCTAAAGGTAATCCTTTCTTGAAGTAATTTGTATACAAGATTGGGAGGGCAGTTGTTTGTTTTGTAATGACTGGCTAGCAAACATATAAACATAATGCTCAACCTTGGTATGCATTGTACATATTTGATGCTGGCTAATTCGGACTTGTGAAAAATGTAAATGTTTACTTCACCTCAGGGTAGATATGGAAACTTTGGCAGTCTGAATGGTTTCATATTTTTCATCAAACGCATTCTTGCATATCATTCTGGAAGCTTTTACAGCAGTTACCTGTTTTGCGGATGTAATGATGCTGGATTGATTCTGCAAAGAGAAAATTTCATCACTTGATAACAAATAAAATGGGAAACAGTCTGATTATTAATAAATGCTAGGTCAATAAAACTTAAAACCGCCAAGTTTAGATATCTTGTCATCCTGTATAAATATAATTCACTTTTGTGCTACAAATACAAGTTTAGCACTCTTCTCCCTTTTGTAAGATGTGTATTTAAGTTAGTGGCACACAATCTCCAAGCTGAAAGATGCCTCTTCCTTTGCTGTTCTTTAGAGAGTGTAGTGATTGTTGCAGTTTCATAATAAAAGCTGTTGATACCTCTAGAGTTGAGTGGCTGTCAGCACTGTCCCAATAAGAAAGTAGAGACAATTTTAGTTACATTGGTGCTTTGTCAGGTTAGATATGTAACAGCTTTTAACACATTTTTCTTCTCCTTTGGAACAAGTGATGTATCACAAACAGGAACTCTGAATGACCTTTATCTGAGCTGATAGGAAAAGGTCTTAACTCAAGTGTTTCATTTTAAGTATCCATGACTTACAAAATGACAGAAAACTGAAAGCCTCATCCATTGTATTAAGGGAGGTCAAGAGAAGAGCAGAATCTTCAGTTGCCACATTTAATAACAAAAATTCTCAGCAAGCAGAGGGAGAAAGGAGGGAAGCATGGTTCTGATTAGCTCCTGGGTACAAGTTCATAAAGACCATATGGTCTGCAGCTGCTTTAATGGCTTCCACCACAATGGCTGGCATGCTTTTATTTGTGTGGGTAGATGTAGAGCATGATTATGTGGATATATTTATGGATTTATTTTATGTTTTTAGAGCATGATGCAAATATGGAAATTGTGTTTCTTTATTGGAATGGCTGATTCTTGTTTTTATTTTGAGCTATCTCCCTTCTCTTTTCAATAGGTCTTGGAGATCTTGGGGAAGAAGTTTCCTATTACAGAAAATTCAAAAGGCTACAAGTTGTTGCCACCCTATCTCAGAGTTATTCAAGGAGATGGTGTGGATATCAACACATTGCAAGAGGTAGGAGATCCTGTACATGTGTCAGGGTGACACTGGCACCACTGATATTTAATCTGGACTGTGTTACAACTAGTCAAATGTTGCAGCAGAGTCTGCTCACCCCTCCCCTGCCCTTCATTCCAGACACTGGCAGCGATATCATAATGGGTAAAACAAATTCATTAAAACTCCACAGGAAATTATTAAGATGCATAAAAAATCCCTAAAAGGAATTTTCTAATCCCCCTGTTGTAACCCTTCTCTTTCCACTGTCTCTCCTTTTGTTTGCTTTCATCATGCTTGTCAAGTCTAATTGAGATCAGAGTCTGGTGGTGTTTCGTCCTTTCATTGATGTCTAAGGCACACTGTGCATGATCACTGTGCTACAGTAACAGTAATTAACTGGTTTGCCTCATTAGTCATGTGCCATCTGAAATGCATTTGCTCTCAAATAGTGAAGGTATAGTGTTGAACGAGACTTCAAAACCAAGGGTAAGGAAGGCAAGTGCATTGATTTGGCAACTAGTGGAATAGGGATTGCTGAAAAGCGGAAAAAAAATTACAGATTAGGCTGTAGTCTGAGTCAAAGTCACAATTTTATCGAGAAAAGATTGATTGATTGATTATTTAGTAGGTGCTGCATGGTTGAAACTAGTCATAAATTCACCACTATTGACTCGATATAGATATTAGGTAATACAATATTTACAAAGGTACAGACTGCAGTAACTACAGATGACAAAGGGCGTGTAGGAGGAAGAGGACTTGACTTTCAAGTTCATCCTGGATCATTCATCTTCAGCCCTGTTAGAGCTCAAAAAACAGGAATAAGTTGGATAAATTTAAGATTAATTTTACTTGATTTGTTGACACTTGTCTTAGCTTTCTAGCCTGACACATCCTTAGGATCTTCTTAACAAAGCTGACTTTTACTGCTCCTCAAAATTAAGAGTAAGAGGGATATCAGGTTTGGTTTTGAGTTAGTCTGGAACTATATTCCTGTCTAACATGGGCACATTATGTGACCCTCAGGGACAGAACTCAGATTTTTCATTGGGATCCTTAGCGAGCAGTTAATACTGAGATTGTAACCTGATGTGCCAGCTGTAGTGCAGTGATGCACTACGGTTTTCTTCCACTTCTATCAGCCTTTAAGGTAAATTTTCTTTTACTTTGTTTTTTCATCTCATATAACTTTTTGAAAACATAGCACTATGCTCATATGCTTGACAGAGCACAAGCTTGAGAGGTTAATAGCTGGAAAGAAAGTCTTACCATTATATAGCAGGGGAGAACACTCTCTTTGTTAAAAAACACCAAAAACTACCCAAAAGACAAACACTTCTGCTTGTTCTTAACCATGGTTTAACAAGACTGATGCCTGTGTATAGGCAAAGTCTGTCGTGGTTGAGATTTTCGTAAATTGTGACAGGAAGGAAACTGGACTATTTCTTGTAAGGAACTCAAGTCGATTTCTCTCTTATACTGGACAAAATTCAACGATGCTCATTCAGCCTTGATTCTCATCAAAATATTAAAACTAGTGTTTAAAAATCTTTACATTAGATTGAAAAATGCCCTACTCTCCAGGTTCTAAATAGAGCAGGAAAATAATTGCAACAGCTATTGGCAGAAGATAAGACACAGAATGAGCAATTCTTTGTTCAGGTGATCTGCCTATTTACATATTTTCTTCATTAAGCTGTAACTGATTATGAGAAGTCTACCTGTAACATGATGTAGAAGATCCAGTTCCCCTAGATGTACAGAGCTGCCTGATGGCACCTTCTCATCTCTTCGTGCCTCATGTCAGCCTTGGTCATTGAACTGTCTGAGTTTAGATCACACTTGTAGCAGCAAACTCAGCCAAAAGTGACCAGTTTTGTGGTTTAGTGAACTAAATTGTCGCCCCCCAAAAGAGGGCTAGTGCTTGCAAACACCATACAGGAGAAAATAAACTGTTGTTTTGAGCTGGGAGAAACAGGCAGGAAGGAAAGAGACACTTATCATTTGACAGCAGAAGTTGTTAGAGCAAAAACACCATGGTCTTGCAACCTAATTTTAGCTGTGTTTACATTTTGTGGATCTCTTCATCCTCTTATGTCAGCAAAACTAAGGTTACCATGCTGACTTTCGGAAGATTGGGTAATAGTTTACCATTGAAAAATAACCAAGCCAACAAACAAAACCCCCAAAACAACTCATAACCCACCAAAACAAAACCAACCCTGAAGTATAATTTGGTTTTTTTGCAAAAAGAGTTTACATGAACAAATACAAATGTGTTGGTGTGGCCATCTTTTTCCCCCCTCTCATAGCCTGTGCATGTTGTTATTTTCTAATTACTCCATATCAGTGTTAGATTCTAGGCATGATTTATTGTTACAGATCAGAGGAAAGGTAATGAGTACAATAGGCAAATCTAGAATAGGTAATGACTGATTGTCTCATTTAGCTGTCCAAAGTAGCTGAAACAACAATATAGAAAACAACTTACAGTATAAACTGGATTTTAAAATTCTTTGTTTTAATAGGGGATGCTGGTAGAACAGGTAAGGAAACTTTTCTGACTTTCTTTGCATTTTCACTTTTTAAAATCATTCCAATCTGCTAACTCCACAATACTACACTTTCAAAGGATTTTCTTTGAACATTCAATTTCCAGATATCTTTAAATTTTTATACGCACAAAATCCTCTAATCAGGAGTCACAGTTGATGTATTAATCATGCTCATAATGGTCAGAGGAAGCTAGTCAAAACTTTGACACCTGAACTGATCTCTGTGTAGGTTTGAAAGTGTGAGACAAACTCTTTTCTTCGGAGGAGGCTTCAGTTGTTTCACATCCCAATTTCCTCCCTCTTACTGCTGCTGTTTGCCATCACTTCCCCATATCTAAGAAAGCTGTTATCTGGGCCTTTGCTGTGGGTCACTGGTATGGTCAGAGCTGTCTTTCAGTTTAGTCTGCATTCCCCTCCCACCAGGCAAAGATCAGTCTGAATAAGGAGATCCCTTGAAAGAGAGGAAAGTGAGAAGCCAGTTCTTCACCCAGTGTAAGCAAGGAGTTGTGCCCGTAGCACAAGATGAACAAACCGTCTGTAAATGAGAGCAGGAACGTGAGCTGAAAGGGTGTTCACATTTCTTCTCACCCAGGCAAGAAGGTTAAGCAGCCCTGGCCCATCTACACTATACTTGCACTAGCCTCTGTTAACCTGCAGTGAACGTGAAGTCTAAGCATCTTGTGCCTTGGCATAAGATGTTGTTCATACTGGGTAGTTTGTGCTACATTTTGCAAGCATGTTCAAGCAATTTCAGTGTCAGACCTGAGCTATAAAACTGCACAATGAAAGGAGCAGAATACATTGGCTCGGGCTTGGCCAGCTGTTCATATGACTTTAGGTTTGGTCAGTGTCTGGGAAGAACTTGTTGAAAGTCCATGTGGAGTTTACCTGCACTTGCCTCTTCAAAAGACAGCATAGATAACAAGAGTCCATATCCCGGCTCTGGCAAATCTTATTTACTGTGATACTATTGGGCATAAGTAGAGAGTATACAAAATCCATTTTCTTACCTCACCTTTGTCATCTTCAGTTACTTTAGAGATGCTAAAAGGGGAATTTAATTAATTTCAATCCTTTATCCTCCCTGAGTACCTCTTTTGACTGCTTCCAGGAGACCCTAATCACCTGAAAATAGAAATTCCTTTTGCATGTGGTCACTGAAAGGGTATGATGCCTACTGCTAAAACCCACAGAATTGTCACATATTTGAGGGGGCATTTGTTCAGGACACAAATTTTCCAAGGGGTTCTCTTAAGTGGAAGTCATGGTGGTAGAGCTTGAGATTCATCTTGCTTGGCTTCTTGAGTGAGGCTCAGTAAGCTGGCACCATTGGAATACATAATGGAAACTCATGGATAAGATCTCTACTGGGGAGAAATCTCTGGCAAAAACAGAGTGTGAAGGTGTTCAGAGCATTAACTCAAAAGGTTATGACTGCTGTGCACCTCTCCTGTTGATTTGCCTCTGGCAGGCATTCAGACAGTGTCTGTGAAGACAATCTGCATATGACTGACTAAGTGGATAAACAGAATACAGTACTAGTATGCTCTTTTGTTTATACTAACAGTTTGCCACAGTCTGAAGTTGGAATTGTCTTCTTTTTTTTTTTTTTAATTTCTCTTAGGAACCTTAGCTGTCCCTTAGAAAAAGCAGCTTGACATAAGTAGCTTCTGAAACAGTTCTGTTCAGTGTTACTCTGGCATTTCTCCTTCATGCAGGAGGCTGAGATTGCACAGAATATTCACAGATGTCTAATGATGCTGGGTTTTGAAACTCTGCACTGTTCCCCATTGGTTGCGTTCTTCCATTCTACTTCTCACCTTCCTTTTTTCTGGATGAATGGCATTTTGCTGTCTCATCCACGCTGGTTTTCTCACCTGCTTTTGTTAATATGGTTAGCAGAAGAGAGTGTTTGAATTCCTGTGTTGGGGCTATAAACGTAATTTCAGGCTCTCATAAGGGTAACAGATCAGGAAAACAAACCTTGTCCATTTCAGAGCATGATTAAACAAGCACCCATTACTTCAAGCTAGAGGATGTCATGTTTTTCTGAATAGAATGAGGATGAGGGGAAATTATATATATAGTAACTTTTACCTTGCCTGTTTTAAGCAGTACATGCCTGAGAAGGTGGCAGAGCAAACTTTTAGAGCAGCTTGATCGATTTTCGTTTCCCATCTTTGAAATTCCTAATCTAATTCTAGACAATATGATTTTCAGTAGAACTGCTCTGTACAAGTCTTTGGTCGAGTGAGTAAAAACTCTCTGGGGTTGATGAGCAAGATTATTACATTGTTTCAGAATTCATGTTCGGCTTTGAGATCTTCCCATAATTCCAAGAAATAAGAAGGCTCTGAAATACATATATAGTATTTTATTTTCTTTAGAGCTCTGTTTCTGTGGGCTGTTACTGTGCCACCCTAGTTTGGGAAGTGTATGTGCTGGCATGATAATACTGTGACAGCAAAAGCTTTCTGTAATTATGCCGCTCTGGAACTGTAAATAAAAAGGCAAACAGCGTGCCAGGTATTGACCGAATTATTACGTACGTCTCCTGGAAACTGAATGTTAGTTGGCTTAATTGTCTGTAAAAGCATCTTGTTTAAGTAGCATAATATTTTTATGGAAAAACTGCATGGCCTAAAACTATGCTCCATCATAATTTTCTTTTTCTTATTAGATTGTGGAGGGAATGAAGAAGAATAAATGGAGTATTGAGAATATTGCCTTTGGATCTGGTGGAGCTTTGTTGCAGAAACTAACCAGAGATCTCTTAAACTGTTCCTTCAAATGTAGTTACGTGGTGACCAACGGTCTCGGGGTATGTCTTTGTACAACTTCTACCATTATGCTTTCAGTAGAGGTCTCCCCACTTGAAAACCTGTTTGACATTTCCTGTTACATTACCACCATCCACATTCAATATGCAAGTCCCACAAAGCCCTTTCTGTTTGAAAAAATACTCTTTTCATTTTAGGTAAATGTCTTCAAGGATCCAGTTGCTGATCCCAACAAAAGGTCCAAGAAAGGACGACTGTCGTTGCATAGGACACCTACTGGAGATTATGTGACACTTGAAGAAGGCAAGGGAGATCTTGAAGAGTATGGACAGGTATGAAGTTTAGTAATGTATTACATCATTTTTCATGCAAAAATAGACTAGAAAAATAGAGAAAAAGCACGTTATAACTTAATTTCAGTATTTATGTCTGATTGTCTTTTTGTTCAGCTCCCATCTTACTACCTCAGAAGTGTCCCCAATGCCAAACTCTGTAAGAGCAGAATGTTAGAATGCCATTAGAATGTTCAGGCATTACAATTAGAGATCTTCCTCTTTTATTTATCATCAGAAAAAAGACAACACTGCTGCTTTTCCCCAAAACTAATGTCTCAGTGTTGCAGGACATATGCTGGCCAAGTAGTTTTGTTTGTGATTAAATTGTGGACAATTTGAGTAGTGACCTTATTTTGAGGTGGAAGAGGGACAGATTTGTTTCTACTTCCTTCAGGGGTAATGCTGTGTACAAAGGTAGTTGCCCAGTTTTCAGATCTGGAGACTTAAACCAGGAATTCAGTTTCCCTGTCACTTCTTTACAATTCCAAAATGATTTTTTTTTTAATTTCTGTGAATTAGACACAAACTTTATGCCAATCTCAGGCTTTTGGTTTGGTATCTCTTGCCTTTTCAGTGTGCAATATCGATACATTTAACTGTGTGTTGACTCTTTTCCCAAATTAAGAGGACTGAAAATGGGTTGTCAAGTTGCACTTTGGCTTTTTGAAACTGGAAGTTTCTGGAGATTTGTGGTATACAGAAGCCTGCTTCTGTGCTACTAGGCAGAGGGGTACTACAAGGCATACTCTTTTACATAATGGTCAGCATAAAATTGAGATCCCTGAGAAATTTGAAGATGGAAAAACCCTGGATGCAAAGATCTAGGAAAGAAGAGTGTCAGATTTATATGTACACATATGCATGTACATTTTTTTGTGATGAACATTCAGAGAGAGAGGCTGGGGCAGGGGGGAAGAGGGGAAGGTGAGAAACCTCATCAGCACAAACCGTGAGACTTTGGATCTGAAATTACGCCACATACAGTCGATTTTTGACAGGTGCAATCCTTCATTAAAACCTTTTTGGTCAGGGGGGTATTACAGAGGGTCGTTTGTGTTGTACAGGTTCTAGGTCTCCCTGGGAACAACAGGGAAATGTCCTCTTTTGTGGGCCCATTTCCCTAAAGCCCCAGGCCTTTGCACTAGGTCACCAAGTGCAGGGACAAGTTTCAACAAGTCTAAATGTCGGGTTCTGCACTTCGGTTATAAAAACCCCAAGCAGAGCTATAGGCTGGGGTTTAGTGTTTACAGAGTCAGCAGTTGGAAAGGGACTTGGGAGTATTAGTAGACAGCAAATTCAACATAAGACAGCAGTGTGCCCAGGCAGCTAAGAGGGCCAGTGGCATCCTGGCCTGCATCAAGAATGGTGTGGACAGCAGGGCAAAGGAAGTTATCCTTCCCCTGTACTTGGTACCGCACCTTGAGTACTGTGTCCAGTTCTGGGCCCCTCAATTTAAGGAAGATGTTGAGGTGCTGGAACAAGTTCAGAGAAGGGCAGCAAGGATGACTAAGGAGGTTGAAGATAAGCCCTATGTGGAGCGGCTTAGGGAGCTGGGTCTATTTAGTCTAAAAAAAAGAGGAGGCTCAGGGGTGATCTTATACATGTCTACAACTACATAAAAGGAGGTTGTAGACAGGCAGGGGTCAGTCTTTTCTCTCTGACCATTGGAGATAGAATGAGAGATCATAGTCTTAAGCTCCAGCAAGGGAGGTTTAGACTTGACATTAGAAAAAAGTTTTTCACTGAAAGAGTGATCTGGCATTGGAATGGGTTGCCCATGGAGGTGGTTGAATTGCCGTCCCTGGAGGTGTTTAAGGGTAGGCTGGATGAGGGTCACGATATAAACGTTATAGATGTCAGATTTTAGTTGGGTTATAGATTGGACTTGATGATCTTCAAAGTCTTTTCCAAACCTATCAACGCTATGATACTGTGACTGCTCAGTGTTGTGTGCCACGCTGTGCTTATTGCCCTTCCAGTGTGCAAACATTTCTTGTTGCACTGTTCTACAGAATAGATGAGCAAAGGGCACTGTGAAGAAAGATATTTTTAGGGTTTTTTCCTAGAGTGAAAAAAGATTTCATTTAAACCTCTTTAACCAAGTTGTAATTGATTGGTTGAGGGTCACCTTTCTTGCAAACTGCTCTAGCAAGATATATTTAGTGTGTATTTGGCTTTGGCCAGGTGTAGATATCTCAACCAAGGGACTAAGCACAAAGCTGCTGTCTCTGCACAGGATGACCAAAGTTGTTCTGTCTAACCATTAGTGAAAAATATCAGAAGCAGCTGTAGTGATTTAGTATCTTGACAGTTTAAGCTCTAGTTTTACCAGCCTTGATTTGTGCACTCCCTTTCAAGTTTGTGTAACTTGTATTGTTTGGTCGTTTGCCAAATCGCTCTTGCTAAAACAACGGTGTTTCTTGCAGGACCTCCTTCACACAGTATTTAAGAATGGAAAAGTAACAAAGTCATATTCATTTGATGAAGTAAGACAAAATGCCAGGCTGAAGAACAGTGAACTACAAACAACGTCTCACTAAGTTCCATTCCATGTCTGTGTATGTGTGTGTGTAACAAATTCGTACTGCATAGCTACTGGTTTATTGTACAGATTTGTGTGTTTGTGTTTTATGACATCATAGCCAAATTATTTGTTGGTTTATGGACATACTGCCCTATCTTTTGCCAGTCTTTAGAAGATAAAATCAGGAAACGGTACTTACATTGTAAAACCTATTTAATGCTAAAGTGTGCTTTTTAGGGCCCTTTGCCAGTAGTGATTCAATCTGGTATTGATCTTTTCACAAATGAGACAGAGCTGAGAAACTTTTTTATATATAACAGAATATCACAAAATGGATTTACATAAAATTATCATGATTGCTTTATGTTTATATTTAACTTGTATTTTTGTACAAACAAGATTGTGTAAAATATATTTAAAGTTTCAATACGTAATTAAGTCTTTCCAACTTTACATGATTTTTATGAGCACAGACTTTCAAGAAAATATTTAGTGAGGGGGGGAAATCCATTGCCTTGTGTCCATTAATCAGCAAATAAAACATGGCCTTAAAGTTTATTGTGACATTGTTCCATTTGACAACTAAATCAGGACTCTTATCTGCTTAAGATCCCATAGAGTTGCTGACCTCACCGTTTCTTGTAGTTGTCTGTGTTAGTAAATCTACATTAAACAAAATTACTGTTCTTACTAGAAGGTTTAGGTACTACAGACCTTTCTGGCACAGTAAGGTTTGTAAGTGAAATGCCAAATTTGAAAGGATTCTCTACTGCAACTTAACTTGCCAAGTCTATCCCACTTGGTATATGCACCTCAATATTTTAAGAGTAAAGTTTTTAAGAGATCTCCTCTTCCACTATAGAATATATGTGTAAAATACTGAAATATGGAAGCGGTGTATTTTAAAGTAATTACACTTCTGGGTTTATTTTTCATATACTGTAAGTGACATGACTTTAAAGCAAATACTGGACTGGGTAGTGCACTTTTTTACTTTTTTGTATTTTTTTCATTGATTTGCCTTTTGTCAGACTGGATGTTAAATTGTAAAAATGTTTAACTATTTTTGTTAACAACTTTAATAAAACTATGCTAGCCAAACTCCTACATGAATGGCAGACCTGTTTCCCCTTCTCGCCCCTTCTCTTCGGGGTGAGGAGGGGCTTTTATTTTGCAGAGGATAATTGTAAAACAATATGTTCAAGGGATACTTTTGAACTGTCTGCACTTGATTGTATTTGCGCTCTGCCTATGCTTGATATGAGTATCTGCTGGAAAACAAAACTGTTGAGGATTTTATTTGAGAAGCTATGTAGTAACCTCTGGAATGTTTGATAGTTCTGTAGGATGGCTCTCACTAGAAAAGTACCTCCCTTAAAAACACAAAACTACAGCAAAAGCAAACAGCTCCTGTTACATTAATGCTTATAATTCGTAAACAATGTTGCTGAAAAATGCTAGGGGTCCTCTAAAATAATTTAAACATATAAAATTTTATAAAATGTACTTTTAAAGGAAGATTGAAAAGCCATACTTCATTGTTTTTATTCTGTCATCAGAAAGGGCCACATCAAAGCATCCGTAATATTTCTAGGGTTTGTGATTAAGATGTTTATGCCCAGTCGCAATAGTTCTTGTTAATAAAAACCTGTTTTTCACTTGTAGTGTATGTAATTATACATTTAAGTGATGTATTGTTTCAAAATAGTGTTTTAGTAAGACTCCAAATGCCAACCTTTCACAATGAGGGACTGCCTTCCCTTTGCTATGAAATAGTTTGATTTTGGCCAGGAAAGATTTTGACTCTGGACCTAGGATCAGTAGCAGGTATGTCACTCTAGGAGCAGTAGCAGATAAATAGTACAGAGCCTATTTCACTCCTCCACATGTGTACTAGGGAATTTTATGATGTATGATTTAAAGAACAATAAAGTAAATGCTGCTTTCATTCTGTACCAATAAAAATTTTGATAACTATTGACTACCCATAACTGATATTTTTGTACTTGAGAACTGAGGATATACTGTGGAAGCACTGTTTTCTTGTGTACCATGAAATACGTTAGTAATTGTTCAGTATTGTCTAGAGCTTTCAGCTTATTGGTTGGAAACTCAAAGCAAATTCTCTACTTGTGCATGTCACTTTCAGAAAGTTGTAACGTTACTCATTTAATTAAATATTAGTATATTTAAAGGAGGAAAAAAAAAAAAAAAAAGAAAAACACCTGGTGCTATTCAGACCTGAATACTTGTCTCTGTGTTTGGCGGTTTGACATTCTGGGCATCAACGAGTTGACAGAAATTATTGCAGTGCTTGAACCATAAAATATCCTAATTCTTCCACATGAAAGCAAACAGCATGTTTGTTTGCTTTAAATTACTAGATTTGTAGTCATTGATATATTTTAATTATCCCCATTTCATAATATAATACAGTATTTGTATTTAAAAATAGGAATTGGGAATTTTGTGTTTAATACTCTGATTTGTAACCATATTTAGCATAAGAAATGGATTTTGTAAGACTATTTTTTTTCTTCAGCTGCATGATTATAAAAAAATGCTTTTTTGGTACTTTGAAAGATCTGAGGAGAGAACAGAAGAATACATAACTGTTTGGTTTGCCAAAATCCAATCAAAGCTAAACCAGTTCTTTTCTTATAGGTTTTTACATTCCTTCTTGTTTAGGGAAGAATAAATATTCCTCACTTAAATCCTCTGTTAAAGTAAGTTTAATGTACTTGGCATCAAATCCCAATATGTAATACACATGGAAATAAAGTTTAGTTCTGGCAGTGAAAATCATAGCCATCTGACTGTGTCTTAAAATTGTGATGTTGGGCATCAGATGTCATTCCTGTGCTCTTTGTTGCCAAACACAGGCCAGAGCAGAGCTGTGGTGCCATTGCAGTGCTTTGAGGAGAGCTGTTCTGCTGGCTTACAGGCACTTTGGGGTTAAGTGACTGAATTTATAATCAGCTCAGTTCTAGAGAAGAGAAAGGAAACTGGGTGATTTTTTTTGATTTTTTTTTTTTGTGTGTGTGAGCACATCTGTGCTTTAGCATCTTGTCTGTGCTTAAAACTGAAGCACTTGTAATTGAATTTGATACAAGGAATTATCCTCTATTTATATTTTAAATAATCCTTTCTCAGACAAAGATTCATTATTTAAACTTTACCTCTAAAGTCACTAAAAATGCTTCTTGAAAAGCGGTGTTGAAGGCTTCAGTTCATTTCCTTATCTATGAAAAATAACGTCAGCTCTTCAGCAGAGAGCATCTCATGTCCCTTTGGACAGGCTTTTCATAATTAGAAGAAATTACACATTGAACTCCTGCCTGACTTTAAATTGCAGCGTGTACCTTGCAAACACAGACGTGCCAGTGTTGGTGTGTAAGGCACCTCCTGTAATGGTTATTGATCATTTGTTGCTGGTCCCTTGGGCTGGTGCTGTGCTGTAGAAAGGGACTCGTCGCCTTCAATAACAGCCTTTTAGCACTTGAATTTAAAGCCTATTACATTATCTACAGAGAACATGCACAGCCCAAGTGGCGGGTGGGCTCCTCCTCTTCCTTTCCATGCTGGTTAAACCCACCTGCTACAACGGCTCCAGATTTGCTTGCTCTAATCAGCCTTTGTGCAAGTTAAAAGTAATTACCAGTGTGAGTGTGTGATGGTCATTGTAAGGAGTCGGCAGGGAAATTCCAGGCCTCAGACTGTGCAGAAGGCAAGGATCTCATAGAAAGAGACTTGTTTGTGTCCTCCAATTCTACTGTAACAGTTAAAATAGTAACTGTGCTGAACTGCTCATGGCACAGACTGTACGGAGGCATTTGAACAATGGTAATTGCATCTCTACCTGGTAACGTTTGAGGGGTTTTTGTCCATGAGAGCCATATTAGTGTCCTGTAGGTATACATCTCTTATCGAATTTGTAAACTGAGTGAATGATCATCCTCTTGTCTGGTGGATAGGGGACTTGTGTGGAGAGCTACATGTCTTCTAATTAAACAGAAGATCAGAAATAAGGAAATGCTGAGATTAGAGATGCCTTATAAAGTCATGCTTACTAAAATCACACTTGTTAACCATGTATGTTTTGGGTTTTCACTGTTTTACCAGCAGCGCAACTTGTTGATTTTAAAACACCTTCACTGATATCTAAAGATGTTTGGGTTTGATTCATAGTAGGGGATGAAAAGCAATTAGCAATAGAGCATTTCCAAAAAGTAATTTTCTGTGGCTCAATATTTTGTCGCAAGGTACCCTGATGTCTGCTGTAACATACTCCAAAGCAATTCTGAGCATATGGGAGGGAAGTCAGCAGGAGTCTTCTGAAGTACCATATTTTGTTCCATATCATTTTCTTATTAATCTGAGGATTTACTAGTCTGAGGACTTCTAACTGCTTTTTGAACAGAATTTGTAGAATTTTCAATTTGGAGTGAATTTCCTGGAATCAGAATGGCAGCCCTTTCCTGCTCCTGGCTGGAGCAGAGAAGTCTCTTAAGGATGGCCCTTAAGAAGCCACTATGCCTCCAGCAAGGTTTTTACTTCCCTCTTTGTTTGTCTCCAAGCCAAAAAATCACTAAATTTGGGTTCTATGAGTCCTTTTTGTACTCAAGAATTTAGTTTATATACAAATCTAACTATTTCAGAGAATTACTAGATAAATTTACACAAGCGTACTTTATTAATACATGCAGCTATTTACACTTCCAAATTGAGATCTCTGAGATCAGAGGACCTGATTCTTGGTAGTTGTTCCAATGCTTGTGTGAGTAAGCGTATTGTATATAGCCATGTAATTATAAATTGTTGAAAATGGCTTCAGAATTTTCTGTAATTACAATACGTAAGAAATTCAAGAGCGTAGATAAAGGATGCATGGAAGGATCTGAGGGCTGGACACTTCTTTGCTATTAGTTTAGGTTATTAATGTAGCTACTCAGAGGTTTCACATAATCTCTTTTATACATGAGGAAACTTATTTTATAATGGCTGAGTATTCACCTAACCAGAATATTAAAAATAGTAATGCACATCAGACAAACTGTATGGGCTCTAAACTTTACATCCTGTAAGGTAAAGGGAAGAACTTCAGTCTCAAACTTCCTTCCCTTTCCTACAAATAGAAGACAAAAAGATGTTTGCTGAGAGCATTAGGGATGGATGTGCTTTCCTCAGCTTTCTGGCTGTAAAGAACAAGGCTGGTAAAAGAATTTTTCCCTGTTCCAAAATATGCTACCCTATTTTAAGCATAAGGAATTTTGGCTCATTTTTGGATGTGTCAGAAGGATGACATACCCCTGCAATTTAATAGGATAATCTCTGGGTGTAATGGCTTTGGGTAGAGTTATGTCTGTAAATCACAGAAAGGTCAGAGCATGACAACTAATCTCCCTCTGGTGTGGGTTGCCACCCTGCCATTTCTGTTTCAGCTGAGCAGGTTCAAGTCTATTTTATAATCTGGTGTGAAAACACTGAATCTGTTCAACCAAAACAGAGTGTTACGAAGTCCTTGTGATAACAAAGCAGTGATCTGTTAATGTGCCCCAGTGTAAACTTAATCCATTTTTCAAGGCTTGTAGCTTGTAGCTACTTGTTAAGCCAAATGCCAATGACAAACTTCATTAAAGCTCCTGTTCTTCCCACACACTCTGAGTGTTTTGCAGTCTCACCTCCAGCGCTGCTGCTTGAAGACCATTATTTGTTTTTATTGCTACTGTAAATCTCCATGAAATAAAAAGGAAGATTTCACCTCTGTAAGGTGTTGCAATCCTTACACCTTCTGACAGAAGCAAATAGAGTCACATACTAAAACCAAGTGAGAAAGGTGACCTTTTGCTGCCTTTTGTGTCCTGTGTCCCTGAAAATGTTAATAGATCTGTGATAATCTAGCAAAAAATAAGAATTTGTTCTCTTGGAAACTGGTTTCCTTGTAAAAGCCCTATCCTGAAACACATACTTAGAACCTTTGCAGTAATTAGTGAAACATCGTTGAATACTCAAGCACTTTAGCTTGTTTTTCCATAGGTGCTTCTTGACTGACCAGTCTCATCCAGGTTCCAGTGGGTTGCTCACAGGTAATCCCATCAGAGGCTGCACTGGCACACAGAGTTGCAAGACAGTTCTTGAGATGAAACAGAAAGGCCACAATGTTGGGCCATGTGCCTGCTGGGAAAGTCCAGTGGTACTGGAAGTAACCTGTCCTACTGCCATCCTAAACCCTAAAAGAAAAAGTGTATTTTTGGTGGGTTTGCTGAGCCTAATTCAGCTCCAGCTCTGCTTTTTGCAGCGGAGACTATTCTCATGGCTGTTTGTTGTAAGAAAGCAAGTATATGATTAATCCCTGGTCTGTCTTTCACAGCCTGTACTGGATTAGGCAAGAACTTTGGAGTTGGACTAGATGATCCTTTTGGGTCCCTTCCAACTTGGAATAACCTGTGAACCTGTGAACTGGGAGGAGCTTCAGTAGTTTCTTCCCTGTTACAATGGAGTCCTGCCCAAAGGAGACAAGAACTCGTATGGTTATTGAATATATGGTGTGCTGTAAACCAGCATGAGAGGAGGGAGTGACTTTGCATGTTGTGGTATGATTGTAAATAGTAATTCCTTCCCAAGTCAATTGACAGCACACAAGTGCTGTCGCTGGGATGGTGGTTGTAATACTGCAGCAAAGACAAGGCTAATGAGCTGCATATCGGCTAAGGCTGCCTCTGGTCCTTTGCCAACTCTTTTTATTCACTACTCTCTTAAAACACATGGAATTTGGGAAGTGCCGCTACCATCAGGCAGCCATGTGTAATTTTCCTACAACGAGGTAAAGCTCTGTGTTACAGCCTCTGTTCTTGACTAATGTTTGAATTGCCTGTGTTTGGTTTTGTTTGTTTTAGTGCTATTGAGCTTTGTACTGACACTTTTATGAAGCTGTTTTTTATAACCCCAGGATTTTCTATTTAGGAGGTAGTAGATGAATCACAGCATGTCATTTCATGCCAGGGATAGGGTTATTCTCTCCTATACACATCAGTTTGTGCTGAATTTAATGTCCTGTTTTAATTTGCAGTTACTGTGCTTCATAAAGTCCTTTTGCAATTCTTCATCAGCAGCTCCCACCTTTATTACCCTGTGTAACAGCACCTTCTACAAGCTGTTGCTTACTACCCATCCTTCTCTACATTGTTTAACAACATGTTGAGCAGCAGGAGCTCCACGACAGATCACCAAGTGGAGTTTCACACCATTTTTTCTACTATTTTCTATCCTTTGATGACCTACTCTCATGTCTCAAAACTTCTTAGCTATCTTCAAGACTTGATTAGAAACCTCATTGAATGCCTTTTTGAAATTAAAATGGATTACATTAGAAGGATCTCCCTTTCCCACACACCTGTTGATTCTTTCAAATTACTTCAAAGAAAGCATCTTTCTCTTGCACTTACATCAATCAGAATCTTCCTCAGGAGTTTAAATTCATTCTTGATTTCTCTCTTGGTCTTAACTGTTCTCTTGTCCACAAGACCAAAAGTCTTCTGAAAATGTGGAAAATCTGATTCCAGACAACTCGGGGAATTTACGAAACAGATTCTTGTTCTCATGCTGTCTTTGTCATGTTGCAGTACGGTGCTCCTGGTTAATAGCATAGTGCTGACAAGATTCTATAGTGGAGAACCTTGGGATAGGAGAAACAGTGAGCCATCAGGACAAATCTGTTCTTTAGGTTTGAATTAAAGAGCAAGAGTTACCAAGTGACAGACCAACTTGTGGGATGTTTGTCACTTGATGATGCTTCTCAGGGACTTGCATGAACAGGAAACCTAGACATAGTAAAAGAGACAGACCCACCAGGCACTGTTGACTGCAGACATAACCTAGTTTGCGCTGTGCTCATCCTTAGACTCAAAAAAATATTATTTTCTTCAACAGGGGACTCTGGACTAAACCAGACTCCTGAATATTTCTGACTAAAGAGCCATTTTTTTTAAAGAGCATTTTTTTAAGAGCAGTAAAGAGCCATTTTTTTTAAACCCCATGCACAGCTCTGTAGAAATGTCTAATGTCCCAAAAAGATAGATATGTAAGCCTGGTCACCTCTGCACTTGAAACAAGGATATATTGAAACCAGTAGTTTCAATATAGACGCCTCTGTCATGTTTTTGGGTGTCAAGTGAGCACTGGCAGTTGGTGTTTTACCTATACAGACTGTACAGAGATCACATATGTATAAGTATACATACATATATACAGTTTACACACACAGATGTAAATCTATCTAGATATCAATAGACAGATAAATAAAGATGTATATGTATTCTAACTATAGAAGGAAATGTCCATCAATACTAAGGACATTAGTGGTTATTCACGGACTATGATCTTTCATAAACTCTGTGAAGAGGGATCCTCGCTCTGTTTCTTCCTGATAATTTCATTTTATGCACTGAAGGGTTGTGTAAGCAGCCTTTTCAGCTACCACTTGACTGGCAGCTTATGCTGAAATGGTCATCTACGATTACTCCTAAATCTGTCTCTGAATTACTCCTTGCCAAGACGGTCTGCGTGTGTGTCTCTGGTGTTGTGTAAGTTGGTATTTAACTACCTGTGATCAAGCAAATGAGGTTTGCATAATAGTAACTTATCTTTGTTCATCTTTATTACTCCTGGACTTATGTATCTTGCATAGACTTTATCAACAGAAGTTATATATCATTGTTGGGGTCCCTGATGAACTCGGAATATCCTGTGAATCCTGTGAACGAACAAATTGTGGCAAAAATACCCCAGTCCTTTGGCACAGCTGCTAAATGTGGTCTTGCTTATTGGTCAATCCCAATAATCAATATTCTGAGATGAATGAAAGAACCAGTTTTTAATCCACATAGTTAATTACCTGGCAATTACATATTGCTTGAGCTTTTAAGACCAGAGTGTTGTACTAATGCCTTGGAGGAATTAACATTATATTATGATGGTTTTCTTTATTCAGCAGACCTGGAAAAATAAAATGACAAGAGAAAAAGGCACCAGCTCTATTTCATTCCCTTTGTTCCTAACAGCCAGCAAACTGCTCTGGGCTGGAAGGTTAAGGACAATCTCCTTCTCCACTTGGGATCTCCTTCTCCTTGTAGCTTTGAGCGGGACCTGCTGCTGGCCAAATCCTGGCTTCTACTGCAGTTCCTAATGATGAAAAGAAATGTCTTTGGGTTAGGAATGTGCTGAGAATATTTGACTGGAGAAAACAGCCCCAGAGAAGAAGTGAGGTCTGTGCATTAGCTAGGTAAACTCACAGGAGATGCATGGAGCATCACCCTGGGGACTGTCCTGCTTGGCAGAGCCCAGACCTGTCAGTTCACTTTTTCCTGGACAAATGTCTCTGTTGGACTGAACTTGCTGATGCTGAGGACTGTGGCTCTGGCTGAGCTGCCATAGTGGTCCTGGGCCATGGGCTGGGGGAGTTGTTTGGAGCCACTTGGAGCCCAGACAGAACCTGGAGCCACTCAGAGCCCAGGACATATGCAGACAATCATGCAGCTTTCCAACTGTGTTTCTAAGAAATTAAAACCTGTATAATTTGGTGATAAAGAAGGTAGAAAGATAGCTGCAGTGGACCTAAACCTAGTTGACAATCTGTGCCCAACACACTGCTCCAGCAACATCTAAAGTTTCCTAAATGAACATTGATGTAGAGCTCCCCCATGTTTATGCCCCAGAAGTCACCGTGAAACAGAACAATGCTGATGAGGTAGGAAAAGACAATAAAGGAACAACATTTTAAGGGAAAGCACAACTTCTTGAGATGCTTGTGGTCCAGCACAAGCTGGTGATACCAGCTTTCCAGTAGGAAAAGAAACTGCCTCCCAGCCCCTGTTCTGCCAGTGGCATTCATGCACACAGGAGGGCCCAGGTGGTTTTCTGTCAGTACTGATGTCCTGAAGATAATGCACACATGACGACAGAAGAATAAATCTGGGGTCTTCTTGCCTTTCAAGGAAAGTCATCAATGTCATTATGCAATTTTAAGAATTTTGTTTGAAGGGGAAGCAGGGTTCAGGGGTGCTGGGATGCTGTGGGCACAAGGATGAGATAGCACTGTCAGTAATGAGACCACCAGCAGGTGAGGGTCTTGCTGCATCTAACCCATGCTGAGCTTTCCTACAGAACAGGTCTGCATAAAGGTCGGGAGAAGAAAGACCCATCCTTTCCTAAGCCTGCAGGTGGCAGGTAGCTGCAGAGAGACCAGTTCTGTGAAGGGAAGAGCTCAAAAGGCTGAACTGCTTCAGCTAGGACCTGGCAACCCACGGTGGCTCAACAGACCTCTGTGGGAGAGGAGCCTGTGCATGTTTAGAGCAGCTCAAATGTGAATGTGTGCTCTATTTTGGGATTACCTATAGTGCATCAGAGATAATGCACCATAATAGGCTTCCCAGAGCCTGCCCTGATTGCCTCCCTGTGGTTCTCCAGCCTCTCTGTGGTTCTTGGTCACTCAGAGAGTCTTCATTATCAGCAGAAGTACTCACACACCCACTGCAAGCCTCCACATGCAGTTCCCTGGGGCCTGTGAAATCCCCATGGGTAACAGAGGGCTCTGACTGGGGTGGTGTCCACCTGTGCAGGACAGCCACTGAGATGCAGCAACCCCATGATCTCCTTCCTCCTCCTCTAATATCTGTTGCCACAATGTCCTTCCAGTCTCCAGTGCCAGTGGCACTGGGCAGCAGCATCAAAATCTGGACCCAGAGAGGCCACTATGGTGTTTAAGTCTCCAGAGTTAACATGCGGCTTATGGCAGGATGAAATTTAAACGACTGAGTTAGACAGAACCCAGGTCTGGATCAGAGAAGTTTAATGTGGAGAAGAAGGTGGAGAATAACCAAGGTCAGCAAACCAAGGATGAAGACCAAACTCTCCTCAAATGCCCAGCATACCCCACAGAAAAAGAAGATGTTATGTATGAAGTGTATTTTCCTCTTTAACATCGCTCCCACTTGGTTAGGTGGGAGCAGAGTTGGATAATCACCATTGGGAGTGCAAGGAGCTTTCTGGCAGACCGAGCTAACCATGAGAGACGTATTTGTGTTTCAGAACCGAGCCCCAGATAAGCGTAGCTGCAAGCTGAGGAGAACAAAGTTGTGTAGACCAAGGGAGTCTGTAGGGATCCAACTGCTCTGAAGATGTCAAATCCCTGTCTGCAATGAAGAGAAGCCAGAGGGACAAACACTGCTGTGTGAATCCCGTTAAGCTTTCATGTATAACTTTCACTGGTGACTTTTCAGCTTCTAAAATCTTGGCTGTAATTTAATAAAAAGCACTTTGCCTTTCTATCACACCTGTCCAAGTGAGGTGGGGGTAAGGAAATGAGCTGGAGCCAGTTGAGCACACTTGGAGCACATTGCTCCTCTGGAGATGCAAAGCTGCAGCCACCAGCATGACCAGGCTGTCCTGGGCCCATCAGCAGTGGATGCCAAAATGCTGCTCTCAGGAGGCGCCTCTCTATCCCGGAAGCCCAGAATTTCCTGGAGCAACTCCACTCAAAGATTCAGGTAAGTCCAAAAGGTAAATGAGCAGCTTCAGGCTGCATCAAGTCTTTAGGCAGCATCAAGCTTCTGGTCAGACCTAGTGCACCTGCCTTGTGTCTGTGTAGGGTTTATTTCCCCTTGGGACATATGTGCTGTCTCAGGACAGGGCATGAGGTTTTCTCTGCTATTGGTGCAGACCAACAGGACGGGTCACCCCTGGTGATGGGCAGGTGTGGCAGAGCCCATGGCCCATGGGAGATACACTGTACTCCTGCCTCACTCACTAGCACTTCCTTCTAAATAAGGCCCTCTCCAGTGGACTCAGTGTCAGCTTGGTGGAAAGGGCAGCAAGCAACACCACAAAGGAAAAATTATTTTGAAATTGGAAGAATCCAGGGTTCTCTGATGTCTTTCTCTGCTGGGTGAATAACACACCAGGCAGCCACAGTGTTTGTAAGTAGATTCTTCTCTGTATTTTTAGCAACTGATCTATGAGATCATTTTACTATTTTCAGTTGTTTGTGACTTGGGACTTTTCTGCTGGGAACATGTTGAGTGGGAAGGAACACATACACCCAGCTTCCAGTGAGGGGCTGTTCAGAGCCGATGTACCCAGTAACTGGTACTCATTTACTGAATAGTTTACCTTCCCAGAGCATCGTCAGTCCAGGACATCTCCGGCAGTTTGGGACCTCAGTGTTATTCCAGACAGTCTTCATTAAACTGACCAAATGCTTCCATAAGCAGGCAAGCAGTCTGAAAACCTGGATGGCATCTCCCATGCCCCATTCACAAACACAAAGCATCTTGCTTAAAGCAGGAAATGCATACAATTCCTGCACATGCCTTTCAGTAACTCAGTGGTTTCAGTGTGAAAGGTCTCACACAGTGCTTGCTACAAACACCTACAAGGCAGCTGTCACCATTAGCAGCCCCTGCTCTCCAAAGAGGCAGCTTGATCTTTTCTTGCCTGCCCCTCCCCTGCCCTGTGGCAGTACAGTGTGCCTCACAACACACCTTGTCTCAAAATACAGAGAGACCCTGACCCTGAGTGAAGCTGTTCATTCACAAACTAAAAGGATGCAATAATTAATTGACTGAGAGATGAGCCACAGCTATAATTGTACGTCAAGCCTGCAGGATTCTCCCACCACCCATGCTGTGCTTCCTTCTCCTACGCCAGAATTCTAACATGTTTTAAATAGACAAAACGCTTGCCACCAGGGCAAGGCTCAGCAGAGAGGAGTTACTGGGACTGCCTGTACATGGTGTGGCCCTGAAATTGCAGCAGTTGGAATGCAGGGCTGTCAGCCACAGCTCCACATGCTCCTACCCAGCACCTCAGGCACAGCCTAAGACCCCTTGCTCCGCCTCAGAGATTTGTTTCACATTGTAGACGTGATTTATTGCTAACAACATCCTCCTGACACCACATCCCACCAGCCCGAGTCGTCTCGAACATCCATTTTCTCCCCAGGTGGCAGGGTATGGACATGCACCAGCCACTCCCAACGTCTTTGACAGAATAAATAATCTCCCACTGCAAAGGGCATTATAACAAGGAGCTTATCCTCCTTCCCCAACAAACCTGCATCACATCAACAGCCCTCCAGCAGTCTCTGCAGTATGTGCCAGCTGTGTGCCAGCAGCACCATAATCCCCTCTGCTCAGTGTCCCCCTCAGCTGGGCCAGTGTCTCAGAGCTGGGACTTGGCTCATGCCCCACTCCTGCTGACCTTCAAGACATTGGCAGAGCAGCAGGGTTTCCAGCCAGAAGATGAAATTCTGGCTCTGGAAAACCGAGGGTAAATCTGGGGGCAGAAGTGCTCGATTTTGCCTGAGCAGACCCCCAAGTTCCAGGTGATTATTGGATTTTTGCATGTTGAGAGCTTCGGCAGGGCTTCCATGTGTGAGGCCCAGCCACCCACCCAAAGACCCCACGCGAAACCACAAGGCACTGGAGTTCCTCACAGCCTGACAGTCACCACTGGCCCCTGCAAACCTGTGAGAAACAGATGTCAGCCTCAGGACTTCAGTGTTTCCACAGCTTCAGACTCACCAGCTCAGCCACAGAAGTTTTAAGCTACTTTATTACATTTTCTGTAGCGCTTATAGAAGTACAAAATGGTAATTTTAGTACCAAAAGGAGACTGTTTATTTATTTTTATTTCCTATTGGGTTAGAAGAAGAGAAAAAAATATGAACTTGCTTTCTCCAAGGAAACAAACTGACCTTTGAGTGTTATGAAAGGCTTTACACAATAATTTGGGCAAAGGGAACTGGAATTTCTTCTGTGAAGCACTTTTTTCCTTTAAAAATGCCAGTGTGCTAAAACCAGAAAAGTTTGCAGAAAGGTTTGGTTTCACTGAACCTGCCTTAACAGTACTTGGTTAGAAAATTTTTGAACTGCTGAAATGCTAAATTTGTCAGTACAACTTTTCAAATATGAAATTTATTTAAAATTTAAGTTCAAAAAATAGAATTATAATTTTAAACAAAATTGAAGTATTTTTGGATTATTTAAAACCAAAATGTTTAAACTGACCTAGTCCAAAACCCATTGTGATCATCAATTCACAACACCTTTGAAATTTGGATTTTTGGGGAGTGGAAAGTTCACCCCAAGCTGGGAGAAGCCTAAGCTGCTCTGGCAGGAAAGCTTCAGACAGGTGGGGATGGGGGTAGGGGTTGAAGCTTCATGCCTGTGCTGTAGAAAAAGCTGCTGACCTGTTTAAAGGCATCACTTTCTTTACAGGTTTCTCAAAAATGGGCTCAAATAACTCCCTGTGTGGCTGTGACCATGGCCATGCAAAACAGGAGCTCTGTGTATGGACAGCTAGAATGCAACTCTTACCTCCTCTGAAGAGCCACACACAAAATGCATACATCTATACTAACATACTAAAAAAAATGTAAGTTTGAAATTAGGAAGACCCTTCTGCCCCCTGACTGTTTTCTCCCAGCAGCTGGGAAGTAGGACTAGCCACCACCTGGTTCCCACACAAGGCATGGGGTGGGCGGGGGTGATGTTGGGTTGCCCTTATTTGGGCTTGTTTTATTCATTTGCCCCTATTTGATGGATTTGTTTTCAGTTTTCAGAACAGCACATGTTCAAAGTAACAGGTGACTCTCCCTGCTCACCCAGAGGAAGTGCAAGACTTCTAATGAAAAGGAAAAAAACCAAAACAAGCATTTAACTAAAGGCCACATGTTGGTCCTGCTAACCAACACTAACTAAGCTTAGAAAGCTTATTGCTGTTTTCCTGTTTCTTTTTACTTAAAAAGAAAAGTATTCTGGGATGGAACTACCGTGAGGCACGTTTAGAGCAAGATGAAGATCTAGTCAAGATCCTGACCTCTGTTGAAGGCATGATTGTCCAGGAAACATATTGGGAATAACTGGTGGGTGTGGAGAGCCAAAGGAAACAATTAAAAATGGGTGTGTGAATTGTTTAGGGTTTTTTTCTCTGATTTGTTGGTTGGGGTTTTTGCCCCTGCTTTCTACACCAGAGTAAGCACAGAAAACCAATTACATTCTTTCTAATTTTGGAAGAAGTGTGGGGATAAGGTCAAAACAAAAAGGAAGATCTTATCCTGCAGTAACACTCTCCAGACTCTGCACTGACAAGGTGTTAATGCACTTCTTTTCTAGGTGAAGTGAAGCTGTCCCTGACCTTAAGCCTCATGGCACACCCAAGTCGCAAACAAGAGGCTCATCACAGATATCTTTTATTGTGGACTAGGTCCAAAAAGACAACAGTAACACTTCTATTTGCACAGCGTATTTCATAATCCACTGGGGATGCAACCAGGTGGGTTATGTGCAGCTGTGCCCTTGCCATTCAATTTCTTAAGTACCAAATTAATATACCAGTTTGTGGCCTGTTTGTATACCAGTTTGTGGCCTGGTATATTAATATACCAAGTGGCCTGTCTCCTCCTCCTTGCTTAATAATGTATACTGCTGAGTCCTCCTGAGAGCTGCTGCTGTTGCTTTTATCCTCCTGAGGCTGAAACAAGATTGTTACACAAGGCAGGACCTGCCCTTGCTCCGGTCCCCAGCAGGACCAAAAGATCTTCCCCATCTGCTTGCTTTTTTAGGTATTTTCTCTCAGTAGGTCTATGAGGTCTTCTACAGGGAAATGCTTTGTAACTTCTATAATCATAAACTAAATTAGGTAGAAACCCACATATGAACACTTTTGTTAAGATTCAGAAGTGCTTCTTGCCAATTGAGCGAGCTGACATCTCCTGAAGAGAAAGACTGTGTTTGTCCTTCTCAAAGGACAACAAAGTAGGAGGACTGTTCTGCACCTCTCCAAAGGTGCAAAGACATCACGTTCAGAGGTGAGTTCACTCCCAGGCTGATTCCTGAAAGCTGGGACCTGCTGGAGTAATCCCATGTGCACAACAGCTCATACATGTGTCTGGGCATGAAGGTGACAACCGAACGTCTTCACAGCTGGTCAAACTTGTGAACTGTGAGAGAAACGAATATCAATAAATTTCAGCATTTTCAGCACCAGTTATGTGAAGAGCCATCTCATTTTGTGAGCATTTTCCCCATACCCCATTAATGTCTTGGCTGCCTCCTCCCTCCTGTGCTGGGGTACTTGTGGGTGGGAGGGTAGGGGATGGTAACTCCCTCCCTCTGTGTTCCCAGGCTGGGTAACTCCTCCCCGGCTGGCACAGATGCTGCCATCACCATCCTCACCATGGGGTTCCCCGCAGAGCATGTGGCAGCACAAATGACTGCACAGCAAGAGCACAATATAGTCCTTGCATTGTGCAGGTCACCATGTCATGTGTCATGGCTTCTGCAGTGCAACTCTCACCGATTGAGATTCTTTGTAATGAGAGTAGATGGACTTCAAAGCCCCAGTGGAGTGAATTCAGGCTGGGGAATGTCAATGTGTGGCTCAGTCTTGTGGGGCAACTTCATACTGTAAGGCTAAGCTGAATTTGCTGATGGTTGGTGAGAAATGTGGATGTGCCTCTGCTCAAGAAGACACATGTCCACCAACTCAGGTAGTCTCTGGCTGCTACAGCCTACCCTGACTGCAAGGGGATACAAGAAAATTTTCCATAGCTGGCCTGAGTGGCAGGATGCACATTTGTGGTGGGCCCAGTCAACCAGAGGGATTTCATGAAGCACACAGTGCTGGCAGGGAACTACCAGGACAAGTATTCCTGGACAACAAGACAGCACAGGTTGGTCACTGCCCATAAATCTAAGGAGGCCACTGTGGCATATATGGGCTTAATATGGGAGGGTAGGTATGGCTGGGAGGGATTCAAGCAGAGGAGACGGAGATACCATGTAGACAAACAGAAAAAAATTAAGATTCTTTTTTTCCCCAAGAATAAGCCTACTTTTAGAACAAAAATAGGAAACTCCGGAGGAGTTTGGGTGCTGCTGCTGCTTCATCCTTTGCTTCCATGAGCAAGGCAGGGAATTGCAAAGCAACCTCCAAACAAACCCACGGAGTGTGAGTCCAAGGCACATGGCAGTTACAATTGGCACCATCTCAACTCCAAGACTTCGTCCTCCTGGGCCTGAAATCCCCCAGGGTGGCCATGTCTGACTCTGGTCTCATATAAATCACTAAAAATCAGACATAGGTCCCATCAAGCCACTTCAGTACCATCTGCACCTCATTGCTCAGTCTCTCGTATGCTATTTCACAAGAATTCCCATACTTTTTGGTGGAGGTCTCCTTTTCCCCATATTTTAAAGAAGATAAATTAACCTGAACCTGTTAATATGTAAACCAAGTTGAAAGCTTTGCTGGTAAAACATAGATCTCAGGTTGGTAATGGCAAGTGGAAATGTTGCTAGAGAAAAATGTAACATCTGGAAACAGAACAGCTGTGTATGCACATGAGGCTGTTTGGTGGGGAGGATCGATTTTCCTCTTTGGTCAATTGCTGTCACAGAGCTCCTCAAGTAATCATTGTTCTCACTTTCTTCCAAAGTTAAAAACCGCCTGCAGTGCAGGGGACAGGGCTGATGAAACAATAGGTCATTTTGCATTTTCTTTTCTTGGCAACCTAGGGAGAGCAAATTGCGAGGGAAAAAAAAGAAACAAATATGTATCTATCAAGGTGAGGTTTGTCGTCATTGGCAGTGGGCTGATTAGAGCACGTAGCATCTTTCTCAGAGGAATCATGACTGCAGTGAAAATTACAACTCCAGTGTCAGGAAATCCTAAGTTTTCCCACATGAAATGACCAGAGGAGATTTTTGGTCACTGAAGGATATTAGCCTTTTCCCCGAAGGCAGCACAGGAATTAAGAGTGTAAGCAGCTGCCCTCAAGTGACAGTACTATATAAATTTCTGTCTCAAGGGCAATAGAAATGCAACTACATCAAGCGTTATTGGAAAATCCTTCCTTGTTTCTTACTGGGTACAACCAAACAGAATTAAATCACTTTTTTTCCCCTTACTCAGGGCTGTGCATCTTGTAGATAAAAGAAGATAAATATACAATCATCCACCTCTGGCAACTTGTGTGGCTAATGCTCTGTGCACAGGGGCTGGAGGATACCAACTCTCAGAGTGAGGGACAACGCATCTGTACCGAAATCAGGCCCTATTTTTATTTTCAGCTAGAGAAGATCCAACATCAACATTGCTGTCAGAGCAGCTGCACAAAGAAATAAGTGATTTCCTGTCTGAGCAGGTTACATCACTCCGCGTTTTATTTTTGTGCTAAACCACAACCTAGTGTGTCATCACCCTTCTGTGCTGGGGCACTCTATCTCGTCCCCTGCCACTGGAAAGGCACTGGAAAAATATCATGGGGGCAAAATATGCCAAAAAAATGGCCACTCAGCACTTGTGCTGAATGTCTTCCCCAGAAATGTGCTGCCAAGAGTGTTTTCCAGAGTTTTGGAGTAGCCAAGGACTGTTCTTGCAACATATGCCCCTTCCTCCCAGAGCTGTCAACATAAATCAGGACAAGAAATCCATTGCTTGTGTCCTGTTTTCCTTTCCCTTAGTAGCTGGTACAGTGCTTTGGTTTGGGATTTAGCATGAGAATAATGTTGATAACACACTGAAGTTTTAGTTTTTGCTCAGTGGGGATGACCTCTAAGTCCAGGACTTTTCAGAGTTCCCTGCTCCACCAGTGAGCAGGTGCACAAGAAGCTGGGAAGGAGGAGGGCCAAGACAGCTGACCTGAACTGGTCAAAGCAATATTCCATATCATAGAACATCATTCCCAGTAAACAAACTGGGGGGAGTTGGCCGTGAAGGGCCGATCATTGTTCAGGCACTGGCTGGACATCAGTCAGCAGGTAGTGTGAGATAGTTCATCACTTGTGATTTTTTTTCTTGTGTTTCATTCCTTTCACTATCCCTTTCCTTTCCATTAAGATTGTTGTTATCATTATTATATTTTATTGTATTTCAATTATTAAACTGTTCTTAACTCACAGGTTTTACATTTTTCAGATTGTCTTCTGCATCCCAATGGGAGCGAAGAGGGGGTGGTGAGTGAGTGGCCACATGGGATGTAATGGATGCGTGAGGTTAAACCATGACACCTCGGCACACCCTTTGGTCTGAACTGGCTCCAGAACCCAAAAGATGATGAAACCTTCTCTCTGGCTGTGCAAATAATGGAGAAAACTAAACCAAACCTAAACCAAACAAAGCAAAAAGAACAACGAAAAACCAACACCCAAACAAACCAGACATTTAGCCCTCATTTATTTTCCTTTCCTTTCCATAGTAATAACTCTTGTAACAAGAGAAAAAATTAACCTGCATGCCAGAAGGAGTAGGCTCTGCTTGGGTAAGGTGCCTCTGATGTCCATGAGAGGTCTATTGACAAATGTCTTTGGGCATTTCACCCTACTGCAGAAATACAGAATATGCACTGGCAGCTGATTGCAAAATTCATAGGCACCCCCTGCTGCCCCACAAGCTTTTGCTCAATCTCTGATTGACATCAAAGTGTCCTTGCACTTGCTGGAGCAAGAGGCAGCAGCTGGGTGCAATGTGACCTCCTGTGCCCAAAGAGCTCTTGCAGTGACAGAGTCATTAATGACTTTGCAGCATTGAGGGGGCACTTCAGGGGGTTCTGCTCTCTCCAGCTCTGGCTCCCCGTAGGCTCCTGGAAAATTTTCTGCATTGTCAGAGTGTCTGAGACAAGTTCCAGGCCAAGGACGGAATTTCTTAATAAGGCAGCTGGAATAAACCACGTTTAAATCTCACACAGTTGAAAGACTTTGTCGAACCCAAGATTACATATTTTGTGTCTGATCAGGTTTGAATTTATTCTCATTATTAAAAAGGGCAAATTCCAGAATAAAATATGCTTTCAAAGTGAAATAAACTAGAACATTTTAAGTGAAAACATATAAAAATGAAATCTTATCTCTATATGTGTATATTTTATCTACATATGTAACATATTAATCAAATTATGTAGCATATTAATCAGAATATTTCATGCCTTTTTCTTCTCTGTTCGTATCACACCATTACCTTAATCCAAAGATGCCTTCTAAATTAGATACAAGTCTTTTATCTAACCAGGGAAGTTTTGGGGGAATAAGCTATCTATCAGAAAGAAAATAAACCAACCAACCAAACAAACAAAACAGAAAACCTGAACTCCAAACCCTTTTCTAGGTCTGAGAGTGTGTTTCCATTCACTTTTGCAGTCACTACCAGAGCTGTTGGCTTTTCTGAATGCACCTTGTGGGAAATTCAGTCCACTCTTGAGGTCAACATGAATGTCAGCGTTACCTAGATGGATGGGTCCTGTTTGAGAGGTACATGATCTATAGGCTTATGCTGGTTAATTGCAAAGGGCTGAATGTGCCCTTTAGATTGCTCTGCTAGCTCATCTGAGACTTTGTACATTATCTTTGGGACATTAAGCACGGCAGGATCAGCTCTCCAGGGAAATTTTGCAGTGTTGCCAGCATTCTGGTGGCTGGTCCAATGGAACGCAATGTACTTCTATCTCCAGCTTCTGGAGTCATATGATTATGAGAGGCTCTCAGCTTTCATGACAATGAAAAGTAGGTTTCTAGTCACTGAGACTGCAGAGAAAAGCTGGGAAATGTCACCTCCAAAAGGCAAAGCATCAGAAGACAAATAAAAAGAATCTCAGCCTTATCGGGAGATTAATTTTTTATTTAACTGCATGGCTGAAAAATGTCATGGTTTTGAGGACCAGCTGTTGCATTTTTAATACATTCTTTGAATAAGATGAAATACAATTAAATTCTTGAAGAGAGAAAAAATTGCTGCTCATTTTCTTCTCTCCTTTCTAACACTCTATGCTCTTCAATGATTCTCACTCCAGAGTTGCCACTGGGGCAAGATGCTGTTAACTAGTCAGACCAAGTGTGAGCACTGGGAGTTTTCCAGTTTTACAGAGTGTTTTCCTTGCATCTGCCAAAGCCAACAGCAGCCGTCGCTGAGCATGTGGCCCTGGAAAATCACAAGCAGGCTGGCTGCCAAGCATGCAGAGCTCTTTGGGCAGAGGAACGTCAGGGTCTTGTGAATGTGAAAGGACACTGCCGTGTCTGAGCCATCCAGGCAGTGCTGTCGGCTGGCCCTGGGCACGTGTCAGTCCCTGACTGCCTTCCCAGCCAGGAGGGCTGGGACCGTGCCAGGCGCTGCCATGGATCCATACTGGCAGCTGCCAGGCTGCACGTCACAGTGAGTGTGGACTGCCCGCTTGCCATCAGGATCCTGCATTTATTGGTAATGGAGCAGGTTAAGTGGAAGTAAAGTGTTCAGCATGGAATAAACAATCTCAGCTAATGGCCTGCTGACACTTCAGCAGAGACATCTCCAGCACCCCTTGAATCTCCTGCCAAGCCATTAAACCCCTCTCACTTGGCAATGGGCATTTGTAAAAAGAGGATAAAAGAAAAGCTACTGAGTAATTAGTCTACTGTGAGCATGTGAAGAAGAGTGTCACCAGTGTGGTGTGGGGAATATTAAATTTGTACTGTAGGTCCATACTCTCTGGAGTGCCCAAAACCAGGGGAAAGGTGCCTAAAAGTGTGGAATTTTTTGCCCCAGCCTCAAATGAGTTGTGACACACGGGATTTTGTGAGGGAGTCAATTTGTCTGTGGCATTGTACCAAAGAGGGAGATATTTTTTACAACTTGGTGAATCTTATGACTGTTGTAAATTCTCATGGAGAGCAAAGCTGTTGGGAAAGGATGAATCCATGGAACTTAAAGAGCTTCTTCTTGCACAGAATCAAGGAATGATTTGAACTGGAAGAGACCTTAAGAATCATCTAGTCAAAGCTCCCTGTTGTGGGCGGGGACATCTTTCTCTAGACCAGGTTGCGCATCCAACCTGACCTTGAACACTGGGCAACCTGTTCCATTGTTTCAGCCCCCTCATTGTAAAAATTTCTTATTTGTACCCAATTTTGCTACTCTCTATCTAGGTGGGTGAGAACCTCATCTTACATGTGCAGAGAAGAGCAAAATATTCCCACACAAACACATACCTTTGTATACAACTGCTCTCATTTGAGTTGGTTTCTATCTTCATGCTTTTGCACTGGGGCCAAATACTTCCATTAAATCTATATTTCATTGAGCATGCACAATGGCATCCATGTTTTAGGATACAACTTTCAGGGAGTTTTTCTTGATTTAGAGCAACTTAATAAAAAAGTTGAATAAATCTCTACCTTACAGAAGGTTTTGTCAAAACACTTAGGGCCTAAATTCTGCCTCCCATTAACGATATGCATTTCAATCAGGTGCTAGGAATTCACAGCTTAATGTAGGTCCTATACATATGTAATATGCTAAGGATGTATATACCTATTTGAAGGAGCTCCAAATAAACCCCAAACCATCTGTTTTGGATGTTGACTGAAAAGCATAGAGAAGGTAGAATTTTTAAGCACTATGCATAGCCAAGAATTTGGTGCATGCTCAGTGCAGAAGAGATGAAGGGAGGAAATACAAATGGATTTATGCCTTTACAGAATCAGCCAAGCTGGGATAGCTGCACAGTTTGCTTCCTGTGCCCCTCAGAAGTTGTTGCATCTTCATGTACCAAAATGCTGCCTGGAACTGACAGACTACCAGCAGGACTGATTAAATCAACTACTGGAAAAATCCCCAGGAAGCTAGTCAAAACACAGCATTTCCAGCGCTGAAACACGAGCTATGTTAGTTCCTACAGATGACTCCCGCCTCTGGTTGTTTGAAATTACCCGCTCCCACAAGCAGAGGCAGAGCAGCCCACAGAGGTGCGAGTGCCCAACATCTGTGCACTCCTGACCTGCAGGTATTTGCTGAAGGACATATTGCAATAGCAGTGGCAGCAGCATGTGTAAAGGATACCAGAGTGACCACATAATTAGACAACAGAGAATTTCCTTCAAAGCTTTCTGTTCTTCAACATTTCTCCCAGTAAAGGGCTCATCTGTGAATATGATGAATAGCTCATGAAATGGCTTATGCAGCAGGATGCTTACAATAAAACGGATTCGGAGCATACAAGGCAGCATTATTATTCCCCTGCCTGCCTGGATTCTTGCCAGCCTCCTGCTGCCTTCTACAGTATCTCCCATCACAGGAGGCTGGAAAAAACTTCCCCAGGACTGACTAACATGCGAGAGACCTGTGAAAAATGGAGGCGGTATGAAGGAAGGAGGAGATGGCTGAAGGGAGAAACCAGGCTTTCAAGCCGTGGCACAAGCAGTTTGGCACCTGCAGAGGTGGGAGGGTGGTGAGAATCTCTACAAGAGGGAATGAGAAGGAAATCCCAGGCAACTTCTCTCTCTGCGGGTGTTCCAACCCCATCACAAAAATGCTGCTTCAGTACAAGAAAAATTCAAGAGTGTCAAAGAGAGCCACCTGCCCTGGAGCACAATCAGTTGGCAAATCAGTGAAGCAATCTAGAGCAGGCGTTGGACACATGGGCATGTTACTGCGAAAAGTGATATACAGTTGTCATGGTTTGACCCTGGCTGGATGCCAGAGATTCACCCACAACCTCTCCTGGAGGAAAAAAACTGGAAAAATAACTTGTTACAGGCAAAGCAAGGCAAACTACAAGTGAAGAATATAAAGGATTTATTTATTAACTTACTAGATCAGAGCTTGATGTAAGATGCATCATTTTAAAGGCAACCTTTTCCTCCCACCCCTCCTTCTGTTACAACAGATCTCATATTCCCTTTTTTGACCAGGAGACAAAGGGGGAACAGGGTAGGGGATAAGCCAGGCAAGTTGGTATTTCTGACCAGATCCAGGGTAGGAACCATCTCTCTGCCCTTCCATAAAGTTCTCTCTCATGAGAGGAAAAGTCTTTCATGACCTTTCCCAAGTGAGATCTCGACCNCCCCATTTGCCAGGACAATTTCTTGCAGTTTTGATTCAACAATTTGTGAGTTTACCCGGCTGATGCATGCCCAGTGCCTCTGCTTTGCCGAGGGTCGGTGCTAGTGCTCCCTGTGGGGAGGGCCCACGGCGCAGGGCAGGGAGGGCGCGGGGTGGGGAGGGCACATGGTTTCTCCAGCTCGCAATGGTGAGCCCTGTGGCACCATGCCCCAGTCCCTGACCTGGTCCCGTGTGTCTCCTGTGTGCTCCGCTGAGATCCAGCACAGCACTGCCACAAGACATGCCATTCCTTGTTACCCAAAGCCCAGTCAAAGCCCGGGCAGCACTGCCTCTTCCGGTACCAGTGTATGTTAAAGGGAAAGAAACTCCGATACCAACGCCCCCACCCCATCATAAGCACACGGGGTCTCACAATGTTGCAAAGTTTAGGTATTTCCAGGCTCCAAGAATGCTGACCAGAGCTCATAGAAACCCCTTCCCCACTGTGGAGGTAGGGCGAGTGCGCGCAGGGTGGCTCGGGGCCCCTGGGGCTGGCGCAGGGCCGGGCTGGTGTGAGCACCGTGGCTGGTGGTGGGGCTGGGAGGGGGTGCAGCGGCACAGGGTTTGGGCTTCAAGCACACACTCAGCGGCCGCTGCCGCTGCACACACGCAGCAGCCGCTCAGAAACGGTTCCCTTTGCTCCCCTGTGCTAAGAGAGACCATGGGAAGGAGAGGAAAATTGTCCACAGCGCTCTGGAGTGTCGAGGGGTGGAGCAATGGGTGTGGCCTGCATGCATATTAATGAACCGTGCTTCTTTGCGAGTTTGGCTTTTTGTGAGGCCCGGGGCCTGACCTGTTACTCACAAATGAGGGGATATAACTGTATTGAGAATTATGAATTTCAAGCTGAAAGCAGAATTAATAAAATTACGATCATGTAGCCTAGTTTGAAACTAATTGTTTCGAATAAAGGTGAGATTTAGCTTTACTGGGGGGAGAGGGATGTAAGCATGTCTTTCTCTCCAGAGTTGTTGGAATGGGTATGGAGATTATAAATAACATAGCTATTGACTCACAAATACTCCACCTAAAACCATTAGGCCGAGCTGACCTGCCTTTCTTTCTTTTGAGTGGGGTTTCCAACTACAGTCATGGCTCAGTGCATTGCGAGGAACAGGTCTCCCAGGGGTCTCACGAACAGTCTAATTCGCAGTCATGGGTCATTAATATGCATAGAGACCACACCCATCACTCCAGCCCACTCCACTCCAGAGCGCTGGGGAACGTTTTCTGCTCCTCCCCACATGCTCTCCCAGCACAAGGGAGCAAAGGGAAGCATTTCTGAGCCCTCTCTGCCTGTGGAGATCCCCTGAGAAACTGTGGGCTTCTCTTCAGCCACACTGCTGTTTCTGCAGCTGCCGCTGGGCTGCTGCCACCACACATGCTTGCACTGTCTCTGCAGTGGGGAAGCTCCAGGGGTGTGGCAGGGAAGGGGTGTCCCTGGGCTCTGGTCTGCACTCTTGGAGCCTGGGAAACCTTAACTTTGCAACACTGCGACACCCGGGGCCCCTTATGGCAGGGGGTGGTGTCAGAGTTTCTTTCCCTTTAACTGCGGTGGCTATGATACATACATCTGCCGGTCCCTAGTGCAGGAGCAGCAGTGCTGGCCATATGGACCCAGCAGAACACCACTTTTTCCTGCTGCAGCAAGGAGAGGGCATGGGGGAACAGAAGCCTTCTCCTGGTGCAGCAGCTGCAGCAGCAGCATGGGCACGTCCCACCGCTGCCCCATCCCAGCACACAGTGCTTGCCCCAACACAGTCGCAGCCAGCCCAGCACTTTCCCTGGGGCTACGTTATCACCAGGTGCGCTGGGCACACAGTCCCTGGGCACAGACTGCATCCCCTTCCCCACCTGTAACCATAGAAACAGTAACACAGAGATGTACAGTTTAATGTTACATATCAAATTGCCATCAGTGCCTCTGGAATGCCCATGGTGACAACGCGCCCAGTCGGGGTCAGTCCCCAGGCTTGGCTTAGAGTAACAGGGGACGGCGTGACTTGTGGAGGTGCAGCACTGGGTCTCAGCGGCCGCCTGGGGCATACCACGGGCAGGCGGCACTGATGCTTTCCCATGTAGGACTAAAATGCCCCATGCACCCTAAGGCATGCCACAGCGTAAGCCTTCCGTCATAGGCACTGGGCATGGAGACACACAGGAGCGGAGCAGGAACCGCGGCACAGCGCCACAGGACTATAAACACCACAGCGAGCAGGAGGCACTGTGTGGCCTCCCCATGGGGCCAAGCCACAGGGAATGCCAGTGCCAGCCTTCGGTGAAGCAGAAGCAGTGTGCATGCATCAACTGGGAAGATCCGCCAATCACTGAGGCAGATTCATGGGAAAATTTGTCACGATCCAGTGAGGTCACAATGGAGAAGTCTCAATGCACCGAGGTATGACTGTACCAGATTTCTGAACTGAGAGAGAAATCAGTTTATTTTAACATAATTTGTAGGAGAGAGGCATGTTTCTCTGTCTAAGACAGTGGTCATAAGCCTTGAATAAAGATAGCATAAACCATTGTATTAAGGAGTATTCTACATCTGAAAACCATCAGCTTGGCTTTTTTTGTAGAATCCCCAGGGCTGCCATCTCCATTAAGTCCAAATGGCCCATCTCTTCTAGGGCTACTTGAAACCATTAAATCCAGAATGAGCCATTTCTCTCTAGGCTTGAAATTATCATATGAAGAAGTAGTAGCATGCTACTGAGTTTCAGAATTAAAGAGAAAAAGAAATTGACTTTTGTGTTCCTCTGTAAAAGATGCATTTTTTGTAAAAGTTTTAAAATGCAGGGGTTTGTGTTTCTCTTTATAAAATCTATTTTTATGTGAGTTAAGGTTGCGTTTTATGTTCCTTTTGTGGGTTTAAGTGGGATTTATTTTTTTATTTCTTTGACAGTTCCAATTACATTTTTTTATCTTTAAACTTCTGCATTTTGAGTTTGAAGATATTTTTTCCGGGCATTGTATTTTTCTTTTATGTGCATCCTTATAAGTTTAAATTGGATATGCAATATTTTCATTCTTACAGCCCTTTTTCACTTGTCTTGCCTTGTTTTATTAAGAAACAGGTAAATACAACTTGTTTCTCTATGTTCTTTTTTTCTTAACAAATTTGTGTGTCTCAGATTTTATGTGAATCTCACTCTTCAAGGATGCCTAAATTCATTTAAAGAATCTTTAAAATTGGGAATTCTTAAAGTAAGTTTGTTACAGGTTCACCAGTTCACAGGTTATTCCGAGTTGG
>WEKX01000975.1:79509-96086 GCA_013390025.1 Pitta sordida | reverse complement strand
GGCCAAAACCCTTTTACCCCTGTTTTCCTACAGGCTTCACAAAATCTTACAATGAAGGTCAGTCTGGTACATATTTGTATACTCTTTACATGCAATTATATATGCTGCTGAGCCTTGTATAAATATGGTTTCTTTTAATCAAAACATTCAAGTTAATTTAAAATCAGTTAATTTCAAATACTCCTTTTTGTTAAAATAAATACAATAATATTTATGAAGTCATAATAGTCATTAAACTTACCTGCAGTAGGCTGACTCTTATGATGGCTGTTAGAGTTTCACCATTTTTAGAAAGCAATGGCAATGTTTTTATGATAGGAAAATTAGAAAAGTTTGCTTTATAATAACAGTCAGCTAGTTATGTAATATGTATATACAGGGTCAATGCAATCTTAAATTTGTCCCATTGAAATATATATACCAGTAAAAATGAGTGAACATCAGGTGTAATGTGATTGGCACTTTGCAGTATCTTGCACTTGCACAGCCTTTCAGAAATGCAGGTAAATCCCATTGCATAACCATCAGCCATTTTCTCCAATGTATTGAAGTATCTATAAAATTGCTTTCAAAGAATTGGTGAGCAGAGACACAATTTTGTACCGTAATACAAGGAAATTGTAAGCATCACATTATAGCTGAGTGAAAGCAGCAGCACTTAGCTTCTATTTGAGAAACAGTGTAACCAATTAGTTTGAATTGTGGTATACTTTAGAGTTAGACATTCATAGTAAAGTGAGAAGAGGTGAAAAAGAACAGAAGTATTATTCTTCACATTAGCAGAGAACAAATGCAGTATATGTTTACTGCTCATAAAGCAGCAGTCAGTATATTTAGTCCAAATATGACTGGATCAGCAAAAACATTAAAACCTCTTTCACTTTTCTAATTTTGCTCAACATTACAGGAAACATCTCATAGCTGGCAGAAGATAAACTGACAGAAACCCAGAGCTGGAGGTTGGTGTGGATGCCTAATGACTTGCCACACCTGTGAAGGACCAAAAGCCAAGAAGTGCATAGGCACCAATTTCCCATTTGCAGCACTCCCTGATAAACTCCTGGCTGTGAAGTGCAGAAGTCAGAAACTGGTCCTCCGCCTGCTGCCCATAACAGGGCTGCCCTAAGCAGGGTATGTGCAGTGCTTCCTGCCAGCTCCAATCCCATCAAGACTGAGCAAGATCTCAGCTTTAGCCAAGGCTTTTAATAGTAGCCCACCTATGCAGTGAAACCTAAATGAAGCAGCCTCTAAGGACACTGTCAAGATCTACTATTGCATAAAAAGTCCCCACATTTAGCAGATTTCAGTGTTCCAGCTTCAGCTATTTTGCTTAAGAAAAGTAGTTGTGTTCACAACTTTCTGCTGCTCAGTGCCTGACAGAAATTTCCAGTTTCTGTGGGCCATTTAGAGACCAAAACTGCAGCAACAACTGGTGTGGCTGATTTGGTACTATCCTAACACAGTCCAACAAGAAAAAGTTGTAAAATTCATAAATGTTTCTAGTCCTAAAACTGTAGAGAAAAGTAAAGACTTGGCAGAGAGGAAGCAATTAATTTAGTCTTGAAATAGGGGAGTTGCCAGCCATTCCAAAAGTTGCAGGTCCTTCATCACAAAAGAGTTCATAGGAAAACAATGTTCAGGTTCAGTCACATATAGACAGTGATCAAAATATTTTGTGATTAATTTCTAAAAAAAAAGGTGATCATCATTAGTAGATGAAGCACTGTCTACAAGACAATGTCATAATTTCCAGACTTCTTCACCTCCTACAAACGAGGCATATTTTCATAAATGTTCATTCTCCTGCCTCTGTTTCCATGAGTCTATTCCAAAATAATTAAAATCTGAGTTTCAAATATGCTTAATAATCTGTAGCCACATAGATGCGTTAATGGCTCAACACCTACTAAAAACCAGGTACAGAGGTTATCTCACACCTTGTCCTGTGCTTCATACTCTTGGTACGTCCCTCTTCTTCAAGTATCTGAGTAACTTGTGACAGTTTGATGTAAACTGGAGGCTGAGCCAAAAAAACCCACAAGAAGCTCTCCCAGAGCAGAATCACAACCCCACAGCAGAGCCCTTCTCAAGCCTTATATACTGCTGCTGTGGGAGAGAGTGTTAATGAGCCCAAAAGCTCTGCAGCTGTGACCTGGGTATTCTAGGGGTATTGCTGGAAATTCCCTCGAAGAGAAGAGCAAAAGCACAAAGACATGGAATATGTATACACAGTGGAATCACCCTAGGAAACCTGTATAGTAAGCAGGAGAAATAAGTGCTACTTACAGTCTACAGAGAGAGGTCCTGTCCCATTTGTGTTTAGCCACCTAAACAAGGTGAAAGGAGCTACTACAGGAGCTTCTTTAAAGACAATTATTTCCAAGTCAGGATCACTGAGCCCCACTCGAGTTTCTAGGGTATTAGCTAGTTGAAGAATTTGGGACATCTTAGAAAATACAGATGTGAGTATAGGAGAGCAGATTTCCATTAGCTGCTGAACTCTTCTATATCTCAATATTCAAGAAAATAACCAACTTCTCTTAAACACAGATAGCTTGTTAAATTACATGAGGAAATTTGAGCAAAAGGATTGTGCTAAACGAGCTTATCATGAAAGAAAAATTTTTAGCTAAAAACCAACTTCAATTAACATTAAATGTGTATAATATTAAAGAGCTGGAGGAATTGGCAGAAAGAATGTGTTTTCCATTAATTGGTTTGCTTTACCTAACCACTTAGGCTCCAACAAAGTGTGTGTACATTCTATCATTATGTTGAAACTTACTCTGTCTTCCAGTATAAAAGTAGAGGTCATGATGAATTTGCAGCATTTTATTTTTTTTCCCATTTACTATTGTAGGTTTCTGTTCTGCATGGAATATTAGAAATGTTTGTCCTACTCTCCTGCAGTGTGAATAAAAATACCACCCAATGTTTGAAACAAGGGGAGCTGTTAAAGGCAGTTGTCCTTTGGCATGTAGTGTGCCATTCACAACATGGCTACTATTGTGTGACAGGCATTTAATGAAGTCAGAGTAGTCACTCTGAAGATGGCCTTGTTTGTCATTGGTTGGAAAAGATACGTAGAATTGCCCGAAGCCTTAGAAGCAGTTAAGCCAGTCTGGATATTAAAGAGGACTCACTTTTCATGTGACTTTCAGAATAATAAAATTATGGCACTAGAAGGTCCTTTATGTTCTTAATGTTCCATGAAAATTGCCAGCATTAAACTCCAAAGCCCTAGTCAAGGAGTTTTGGAATCTAAAGACCTTTCTTAAATAAAATATACCTACTCACCCTTTCAATATGTTAATTCTGACGTGTTATCATGTAGACTGGGACACATAATTTGGATTTTCTTATGGTAAGATTATCATTAGTCAGACATCCCCCAAAAAGAAGCTGGTTTAGGTTAAATTTATAGGGTGAAGAGGTCTGTGCAGAACTTAAACCCTACATTAAGGATCTAAATTCGAAATCCAGAACATAATAGTTTCTAAAAAAAATTACTTGACTTGAAGGAACTATTCATGTGCTCGTATTTTTCATGAACATACTTATTTTGCAGTGCTGATCTTTCAGCAGGGCTTAATTTTTTTCTGTACAATTGTCAAGGATTTTTCAGATTAATGTGTTACCCTCTTAGAAAGAGGATTAATTCATTTAAGATAAATACCCTACTCTAATAAAAAATTAGAGTATCATTATAGAGAAGGCATTGTCTAGAGCCCATTTTTATATTACCTATGAAAATGCAAGTTCCTGATTAATAAGTGATTGACTGATTGATTGATTTATGGCAGTGGGCGTCCCCAAGCTTCAGTGTGACTGATGACAGAGGAATTTCACCAGCCCACGACTCTGGGTCATGGCACGCTCAGCATACTCTCTCCCAGAGCCAAGAAACCAGAATCTATTCCCCAACGCAGGTATTCTGGCTGTCAGCTGACCAGTCTTGAATTCTTAATGTTTACTGCATACTGAGTTTTGTACTCAAAAGAGTTCTACAGGGGACATTTGAATCAAAAGTAAAAAAGCCTTGCTGGAGAATATTTTTCTAAGTTACACAATTTAATTCACTGAACCCTGTAGGTTCTAGACGGAAAGCATCTCACTTCAGTTACGAGAGTACACCTGTTCATTTCAGCATCATAGGGAAGGTATGCAGGGTTTTGCACTCTCTCTCTGAGGACTATGTATACCAGCAAGCAGGATAAATGTACGACTACATTCAGTTCCCTGACAATCCTAGCATTTCTGTGATCTCTTTTTTGATTGTCTGAACCTTCAAACAGAAAAGCAGCTATTGATAAGCACTGTGTTGCAATAGCAGATTAAATTTATCAAGCATGTTACTTTGTTTTCTGGTGAAATGGTATCTCTCAAGAAAAAAGAAATAGCTACATATTTCAGTAATGGGAACCCAGGTAAACATAGAATATCTGTAGATACAGATAAACTGGTGCATATCTACAGAAAAATCAGTGTGTTCAGAAGTCACATTTTTAAAATGCTAATTTTCAAAATCTCTGTTAATAGGGGCAATGAAGATTTCCTTAAGACAGAATTATAATTGATGAGAATTAGTAGGACTGAGCATTTTTCTGGTTAGAGGCAATCTTTATCTTCCTTAATCAAGTGTATTCTTTTTTTTCTCCTGATATTTTTTTTTGTAATGAAACATTACTTTGTGGCATTATTGGAAAGGCAAAATACCTTCTACATGTACATAACATCCAAGTAAGTCCAGAAAGAAACATTTATATATACATATATATATGTGTGTGCATGGTTTATATATATATATATAAGTATTATTGTTGTATATATGCACAGAGATACATATATCTGTGTATTATTTCTGATGAAATATTTAGAGAAAATTAAAATTTAGATGTTTTTACTGGCAACACAGGACATAGTAGTTATGCTGTTTCAGTCTGGGGTTTTTTTCTCTGAGCAAGACATCAGAGAAAGTCTCAAATACTCTAGAAATAAGTATCTTTCAGGGTTAGTGTAAATTTTTTAATCTTTAGCTAACAGGCATATGATACTTAAAACACCCAACGTTTCATTATCTGATACATTACATTAATTTCTTTTGTTAAGTAGGAATTAAGCAAATTCCTAAACTGATGTTAAATAAAGGAAATGTGAAAATATTCAAGCCTTTTTAAACCATCATCTGAAAAATTTTAGAACATGGAGATTCTATAACTAATACAGTGAGCCCCCACATATTCGCGACCCGCTATTTGCGAGTTTCAGTATTTGCAGTGATTTTTCCGTGAGCTGTGCAACCTTGGCGCGTGTGCAGATCCTACCACGACCTCCTACCATCGGCCCCCAGCTTCACTGCTCGCAGCGCCAGCTCCGCCCCCTCCCCACCCGCACAGCCAGCCCCAGCCCTGTCCCCGCTTCCCCGCACCCCGCTCACAAGGCTCACGGTGCTCCCCCACCCCGATCCTGGTCCCCGTATCGGCTGCTTCCGCAGCGTCCCACACCGGCACTGCTCCACGCCCTGCCCAATCCCAGCCACTTGCGGCGGCGTCCTGCACCGGCCCTGCCCCCGCCCCGCCTGATCCTGTCCCCGTCCCAGCCGCTTGCCGTGGCGTCCCACGCCAGCACTTTCTCCCCCCCCTGCCCCGGTCTTGGTCCCCGTCTCTGTCCTGGTCGCTTGTGCTGCCGCTCCCCTCCCCGCCCCGCACCTGTCCTGTCCTCAGCGCAGCACACCCAGACATCTGAAACAAGCCCTGCTCTCAGGATGCTCCTCCAGATCTTATTAGGGGAGAGGGGGTGGCTACAGGCGTGGCGTACATGACTATGTAGTGGGTGCACTATCTTTGCAGATTTCACAACTCATGGGAGGCGGACCAGACCAAACAGCCNTTTTAGAACATGGAGATTCTATAACTAATACAGTGAGCCCCCACATATTCGCGACCCGCTATTTGCGAGTTTCAGTATTTGCAGTGATTTTTCCGTGAGCTGTGCAACCTTGGCGCGTGTGCAGATCCTACCACGACCTCCTACCATCGGCCCCCAGCTTCACTGCTCGCAGCGCCAGCTCCGCCCCCTCCCCACCCGCACAGCCAGCCCCAGCCCTGTCCCCGCTTCCCCGCACCCCGCTCACAAGGCTCACGGTGCTCCCCCACCCCGATCCTGGTCCCCGTATCGGCTGCTTCCGCAGCGTCCCACACCGGCACTGCTCCACGCCCTGCCCAATCCCAGCCACTTGCGGCGGCGTCCTGCACCGGCCCTGCCCCCGCCCCGCCTGATCCTGTCCCCGTCCCAGCCGCTTGCCGTGGCGTCCCACGCCAGCACTTTCTCCCCCCCCTGCCCCGGTCTTGGTCCCCGTCTCTGTCCTGGTCGCTTGTGCTGCCGCTCCCCTCCCCGCCCCGCACCTGTCCTGTCCTCAGCGCAGCACACCCAGACATCTGAAACAAGCCCTGCTCTCAGGATGCTCCTCCAGATCTTATTAGGGGAGAGGGGGTGGCTACAGGCGTGGCGTACATGACTATGTAGTGGGTGCACTATCTTTGCAGATTTCACAACTCATGGGAGGCGGACCAGACCAAACAGCCCGCGAGTAACGGGGGTTCACTGTATTAATATTCTTTGCTATATCATAGCAACAACACATGGAGGAGTATCAAAACATGTGTTTCTACATTAATTGTTAGAGGAAGATGTTCTCAATTTTTTTTACCCGTCTGGAACCATCATTTACTCTGTATTAATAATCATAATTTGTTTTAATAATTCTACATTTTACATAGTTAAATTCTTTGTGATAGTCTCAACCAGGATTTATTTACTACGCAATGTCACTTAACATTCCTTTAGTTATGTTTCAGTATTTATATGTTTCTTTCTGAAACATCTTCTATGTCTATTATGATGTTTAAAATATTAGAAGTAATCTAAGTTAGTCTGGACTGAACTGAAGATTCAATAACAATTATAGTATTTTCATGAAAACAGTTCTGTGTAAACCAGACCTGCCCTTGTACTATTTTGGTGCAGCCTTTTTTCCTGAAGAATGTAAAAAGAAAATCATCTATGATGACTAAGCACAATTAAAGCCAAACTAACGGGGTTTTTTTGCAAATACAGTTGTGCCTCACTGCATTGCAACTTCTCCATTGTGACCTCACTGGTTTGCAAGAAATTTTCCCCGTGAATCTGTCTCAGTGATTCACAGAGCTTCCCAGCCGAAACATGCACAGTGCCTTTGCTTTGCCGGGGGGCGGTGGCAGCGCTCCCTGTGGGGCAGGACTGGCCTGGCCCTATGGGGAGGGCGCGCAGTACCCCTCACTTGCCGTCCATAGTGTTTATAGTCCCTCAGAGCCATGGCCTGGTCCCTGCCCCACTCCTGTGTGTTTCCATGCCTGGTCCCTACTGTGGAAGGCTTACACCGCAGTATGCCCCAGGCGACCATTGAGACCCAGCACAGCACCACCACAAGTCATCCCGTTACTCTAAGCCCAGTTGGGGGACTGACCCCCTCTGGGTGTGTGTTGCTGTTTCCATGGCTACAGGCAGGAAAGCAGTGCAGTCTGTGCCCAGGGACTGTTCCCCCAGTGCACCTGGTGACAGCATAGCCCCAGGGAAAGTGCCCCACGAAAGTGGGGCTGGGCTGGCTGCAGTGGTGGTGGGGCAAGCACTGTGTACTGGGATGGGGCAGCAGCAGGACGTGCCCAAGCCGCCTCTGCAGCTGCTGCAAGCAGCATGGCCAAAGAGAAGCCCAGGGATTCTCCAGGGGTGTCCTCAAGCAGAGAGGGATCAGAAACACTTTCCTGTGCTCCCCTGTGTTGTGAAAGCCCGTGGGGAGGAGTGGAAAATGCACCCCAGCACTCCATAGTGGCGGGGGGAGGAGTGATGCATGTTAATGACCTGCTGGTGTTTGCGAATTAGACGTTTCACGAGACCTCGAGGAGACCCGTTCCTCACAAACTGGGAGGTATGGCTGTATTTGTATGTTTGTTGGACAATATATCTGTATGTTTGCTGATAAATATCTCTATGTACATGTCTGTGCATTTATACACAGTTTGGGGTTTGTAGATGTAAAGTTCAATCACAATATAGTATAGACGTAGTAGATGCTGCCTTTAATTAAAGTATAATGTCTACATTACCCAAAGATAATGAAAAGGTTCTTCACCCAGAGGATGCCTGGGTGCTGGAACAGGCTCCATAGGGAAGTGGTCAGAGCACCAAGCGTGACAGAGTTTGAGGCATTTGAACAATGCTCTGCAGCATACAGTGTGACTCTTAGGGAGGCCCTGAGCAGTGCCAAGAGTTGGACTTGATGATCTCCATGGATCTGTTCCAACTCAGGAGATTTTCTGACTCTATGTCCGAACAAAGAGGGCTTGGGAATGTGTAAAGGAATAAACCTTAATGGGTTTGAGTTATGAACTTAGAAAGTATCTACAGCTATGCTTGACTGTTGGTTTTCCCTTGAGGACTTTAAAGACATGGTAGCACTTCCCTTTAGCATTTGCATAGCAAGCAGTAATTCAGCAACCACATTTAGCAGTAATTCTTCTAGATAATCAATATGAAGGGCATGGAAGCTGGCACCATTCTCATCCCAAACCTACTAGACTTAAGAGGTGCTAAACAAATAAGAAAAGAATCAAAGTTTATCCAAGCACTTCTCTAGGGTCAGCTGTACATGTGTGACAGTAAAGCATCTTCACCCTTGATACTGAGTCTCATGGTAAACTCTAGCTGACTTATGAGGGAATGAGGAGGTATTGTTCACTTGAAAACTCGAGTCCATTTTAAGGTTACTTAAAGTACAGACTTAAGGTTACTTAAATACAGACTTAGAAGACAGAAATTTAATCTCATACTGGGGTAAAGTCTGTCTCAAAAGTACTCCACCCTTTGAACTTCTCTGAAGAAAAGAAAATTTAAAATGCAGCCCAGGAGTCAGTATCTCTAACTTAAAGCCTTCTTTCTGAAGGGAATTGTATAACTGAAGTTTCTGAAACATCCTTAGGGTAGAGCTATGAGTAGGCATACAGAATCTAGAAGGTTATGCGTAAGGGTAAGGTCACATCTACAGATTTTTTTCAAAAGTATAGTCCCTCAGAGTAAGATTATTTTTTAATTCTTGAATACAAAATAGAGACCTCAGAAAATTAACTGCATGTTTTTTGGGACTGGGAATATTTTTAGTCTACTTAAATAATGTATTAAGTATTTTAAAACAAATACAAACAATAATTAATGGCAAACGGTTTATCTGGATTCATATGTACCATACTGAAAAGAATCCAAATGTCTTTCTGAAGACTTTCAGAAGTGTTTTAAAGATACATGCTTCTAATTTGTTTCAATATTTTTCTTTGAAATTCATTCAAGGAATATGATTTCGATCATTCCAAAAAAATACCATATTTAATTAACTTGTATGCTTGATCTTTGCATATACAGGTTCAGATACAGATAAAAGTAGATGTGTAGTAAAAATTATGTGTGAGAAACTCGTTTTCTGTAGCAGACTTGGAGGGGTATGTTGAATGGTATTGGATCGCTGCTTATAGTTTTGCAAATGAATCAGATCAATAAAACTTTTAGTTGTACTAGTAGCATGCACATTGAGGACAAGAGGGAGGGCAATCAAATTAATTACTAAGAAAATCACAGCATATTTCCATTTCAGAAGTAAGTAGTCTAGCTTACTGATGGTCTGATACATAACTCTGGGCATCTTTTGCTGACGTTCCACTGTATTGCCATAGTTACCGTCATCCTCGTTCTTCTGGGTTCTATAAGGAGGTTAAAACTGTTGAATGTGGCCAGTATATGTAAAGTCAATCAAAGGTCAATGAAATACGAAGCTGCTTCATCAATGTTCTACTTTCAGTTCTTTCATGTTCTACATGATCTGGTAATGGGTGGGAGGAAAATGCTGGGAAGTTGTTCTCATTTCTTCCCTCTTCACTTCCTAAAACTGCTAACAGAACTCAAAAATGCCCTGAATATGTCTGCCATTTCAGACTTAAAGAAAGAAACCTTTTATTTTGAAAGGACTCTCTTTTATAGAATGCATACTTTGTTCTCAGTTCTTTTATGTCCTTTCCTAATTTTTCTTGATAAAAGAATAGCTGCTTCTTTCTGCAAAAAGTAGAAAGGAGAAGTCTCACTGACAATTTCTGAATTGATTTTATTACTTTTAATTTGACAAAGTGCTTTTAGAGAAAATTGTGGATCCTCTAAATTGAGACTTGTAAGGGTTTGGTTCAGTAGTGTCTTCCTGTTTGAGATAACAATACTAAAGCTCTTACGTAGTGAATCAAAAACTCTTAAATGTATATCAATAAAAACAGTGTATTTCTCATTATTAAATAATGTCTATGTGTGTTGGTAAACTACATGTTCAAAGCAGCATTTCCTTAAAACTCACACAGGTTAGAGATAATCACTCAGATCTCTAACTCTAAGTGTATTTATGCACAAACTTTCAACCTAAAACCAAGGATAGCATGAGTTTAAGTAGTGAAGTCAGTGAGCACTGACTTCTTGTTTGTCAGGCAGCTCCACTTTCGAATAAAATCATCCCTTGTTTTCAGCTGCAGTGCCACTCTTTGGGAAGCACAAAGGCCTAATGGCTCTTGATCATAGTCTCATCAATCCTACCATGTTCTTCACCATAAGCGACAATAGTGCAAATTTTATTCTGGTAATGATTTTTGTTCATGTTTTATATTCACAGGCATAATAGGCGGGTTGTATTTGGTTGGTTCTATGTTTTTATGCTTGAAAAATAAGAGATGTTGATTACTTTCTAGTCTTTGAAGGGACAGCAGACTTAAGAAACTGACCCTGAACATAAAGTAGTATTTGTCTTACTCCTGAAATTTTGTGTTGATGAGCCAGAGTTTGCATTTCTATGTTTTAAACCTGTTAAGATATGTGAAATTACTTTAATGGAATCAAAGTGACAATACAAATCAAAAATTATTGTAAACATTACCTTGCAGCCAAGGGCTTTTTGCACATATAAGACACAAGCAACAAATAGTTATTTTGTGATTCTAGCAAATTGAATTATAGTTTATGTCACTTATGCAGGGGAAAATAGAAGAACAGAAATTCTAGCTGAAGGACCAAATACTTCCTTAATTTCCTCTAAATTATATTAAAACAATTTTATTTCTGTATAAGAGTCAAAGTGATGCTGTGAAAAATGAATTTATTTTATTTTATTGCAGTGCTTTGAGTGTTTTATTATTTAGCTGCATATAACCTCAGCAAAATGAATAATGAACTCTGGCACATTCTGAAGTCTTGTCCTTCATGCTTTGCCTCACATACAATTCCCTTTTCTTATGGCTTTTTAATTCATCAGATTAGTTCTTGTCATCTTTGCAATTTGCACAACAGGAAATCAATAATTAATTATGGATAGGTAAAGCAATGCCTCTCTGATTGCCTGAAACATCCAAGACTTTATAAAACAACTGGGGATAGCTACCTAGCTGCTTCTCACTTGAATAGATTTGGCAAGTGATTATCATAGGTGTACTGATTGATAGGAAACTCAATATGAGCCAGCAGTGTGCCCAGGTGGCTAAGAAGGCCAATGGCATCCTGGCCTGCATCAGGAACAGTGTGGTCAGTCGGTCCAGGGAGGTTGTCCTCCCCCTGTACACAGCGCTGGTCAGACCCCATCTTGAGTACTGCGTGCAGTTCTGGGCTCCCCAGTTTAAAAGGGATGTTGAGCTGCTTGAGAGGGTGCAGAGAAGGGCAACAAGGATGGTGAAGGGACTGGAGGGCAGGCCCTACGAGGAGCGACTACAGGAACTGGGACTGTTCAGTCTGGAAAAGAGGAGGCTCAGAGGGGACCTCATTGCTGTTTACAACTACCTGCGGGGAGGTTGCAGCCAGATGGGTGTAGACCTCTTCTTCCAGGCTGACGACACCAGAACGAGAGGGCACGGCCTCAAGCTACGCCAGGGGAGGTTTAATCTTAACGTTAGGAAGCGGTTTTTCACAGAGAGAGTAATTGCATATTGGAATGGGCTGCCCAGGGAGGTGGTGGAGTCGCCATCCCTGGAAGTGTTTAAGAGAAGACTGGACGAGGAGCTTAGTGACATGGTCTAGCTGGGGGGTGTAGGGCTGGATGACCCTGGGCCCCTTCCGGCTCGGAGTGGCCTGCTAGACTGTGAGGCATCTAGGTTGGTATTACGCTCTGGGACGTGCTCTCGGTCGCTGTACGGGTATTAGATGGTGAGTTGGACTAGATGATCCTTGTGGGTCCCTTCCAACTCATAATTTTCTGTGATTCTGTGATTCTGTGATTATCTCTCCCTTATCATGTGTCTCTTCATAGCTAAAATCAAGGGTTGAGATGTAAAATTATGCTACAAGGTCTGTGATCGGAAGATGATAACAATGCAAACAAAAAAGCATTTGAAAAAGAGAAAACTGGCCAAGGCCATCTGTGATATTTTAAAAGGAAAAAAGTGGGTGATACTCTCGGAAGAATATAGTACCCCGTGCACTGTAATGGCAAGAGAAAATATTGTAGATTATTTTGAGGTAGAACACTGACAGTAGAAGAATAATGACTTTGCTTTCAGAGAAGCTGAGATGGAGGCTGGGAAGCACATGTCTCATTTTGAAAAAAAATTAGTTCAACTACCAATTCTGAAAATGTCACTTCAAAGAGCCTACAGAAAACTTAATAATCCTCAGCCAATGCCAGACAGTTTTGCTGTGGTTAATGACTGTCTGACTTCTTTAGACTTCATACGTATTTCAATATGTATTTATCTTTTAGCGTCTTAAGCAATTGAACCTCTGCTATGTCTGAGATGTATAAACAGTCACTTCTAAGTAAAACCCATTTGTACATTGAAATCTGGAGTAGAAAGAAGTGCTGACATCAAGTCCAGTGCACAAGAAAGGAGTTTGAGACACTCTGTGTGTATCACACAGCTCTGCTGGCTGGGGAACAAGGCAGACCCCAGCATCAGGCAATGGGACAGGAGCTGAGGGGCCCTGGGAGAAGTGGCTGCTTTGGCCGCAGCTCTACCACCTGCCTAGCTCGGTTCTTCCCAGCTTGGCCCTGCCACTCTGGGTCTTTGCCCTGGGTCAAGTGATGGCATTGCTTCCATGGTGCTCTCAGCAGGGTCTCGGTCCTCTCCCCTCAGTTATGTTTGTGCAAGGGAGGAGTGATAGGCATTCCAGTTCACACAGCCGCGTCAAAATCCCAACATAACCTTTAGCCAGATAACAACTGGCTTCACTTTCATCATGAGAACACATGGGAGGAAAACTATATTTTTCTTTAACCACTTCTACTAAATAGTCATACTGTGAGCAACTCTTTTATCAAAATCATTGTAATATTTTTAAATCCTCCAAACTTGATAAATTTCTCTGGTTTAAGTAATTTTCTGGCTTCCATATGCTGTGCAAATAAGACTATAAGCGCAAATACTAAAATCCTCAAATTAAGATGAGCTTCAGTGATTTATGCCTTAACTTTGTGTCTGTTCATTTTGAAGGCCTGGCTTATAACTCTTTGGGAGAGGGGAAAAAACAGAACAATTGGAGTCAGCAACCCTTTTGAAGCCACTGAAATTACAACAATGAAGGATTTAACAATATAGAAGAATGAGGGATTTAACCCAAACAGCATCTATTATTCCTCTCTTAATCAACTTACCTTACCACTTTGGAAGGAAAAGATAAAATCCTAGAAGTAAAAATGTCAGTATACTGCAGAGAATTGTAGAGTAACTGATAGCAGTAAAGTAACATTTGTTCATAATACATTGTAAAGCAGATCAATGCCCAGGAATTCTTTTCTGGTTTTGAGTTTTCCTGGAACCAACACAAGCAAATTCAGAAAGAACAATCTTTTCAGGAATCATATTTACTGATAAAAGGATTTGGCACTGTAAATTCAAAGAAAAAATGAAAGAACATCTTTATTTTTAAATTAGATAGTTTATCTAAAACTAGTTGGTTTTCATATTTCAAGAGTTTCTAGAGTTTTTGAAGCTGTAAGAATTTATTTGAAACTGCTTTTTCAAAATAAACACACTTGAATTACAAAGGGAGGGCCTGTTTTAGAGAACAGTTGTCTCACCATCTTTTCTCCAGCAGGTGACATTTCCTTGTCACCTGCTTCAGTGGTGCACACTCACTATTCAGATATGTTAATGGGGGGTGGTTAGCCTCCACTGCCATGGGAGAGGAGAGGACACAAGGAGAGAAGTCAGGCTTGCTATCTCTGTCGAGAACCACTGGGAGGTGTATTTATTCTTCCACTTGTATTAAAAGAAAATAACATGATCCCAAGTTTAAAACCTGATGATGATTAAGGGTGGTTGTTGGTGAATATTTAAGCCACATTATTTCAAAAATCCCACTTCAGAGCTCCACAAGATGTATATGTGGATCACCTCAACTTTACAACCATTTTAGATTTCTCATGCAATCAATTCACACACATAATTTTCATATGCCAATGTATGTAGATTATTTGATCCAGTTCTAATTTCTGTTATGTCTTATTAGTGTCATGGCAACAAATTCCCAGTGAAGAATTGCTGAGACCTGTGTAAATATGATGAGCCTTGACTTAATTCACATCAGATTTATCTTTTACTCTAGACAATGTGACACTGGTACACACCTGTCAGGATGTTTCATTTAATCTGACAGCAGTGCTTTAGCTAGCCAGGGGAAGAACACCAGCAACTCAGAGCAGTGTCTGTCTGAGTTTCAAAGTGAATAGGTCCGACATTACAAACTTACAGGCCCTTTGCCTTACTGCTCTATCACCTGCTCTCAGTGGATGCCATAAGGTCATCCACTCTCAGTGGATGACTATCACTCTCAGTGGATGTCATAAGGTCATCCAGGCTAGGCAGTGCACCATCCCTTCCTCCACTACCATTTCCTTGCCCACCTCGCTCCACTATCATCTGTGAATTCTTCAGGCAGGAGCTATGGTTCTCTGTTGGGTCAACATGATGTCAGTTCCCATCAGGGCTTAATTTAATTCAGTCCTCACAATGTTATTCTACAAGTGGGAAAATGGTGTGTCTGATATCATCCACCTCCGTAAATATATCTTCAAATCAAAATCTCAGCTACCAGAGAGTTCTGAAAATCTGAAATACTTGCAAATGCAATAGAAAACTGCCTTTTTTTTGTCCCTACATATTAAACACAAAAAGAATACCGAGAAAAGAAAGAAAAAAACCAAATTATATTTTCATAAGACACACACAATAGATGTTTGGCACAGTAAGTGTAGTCACTCTGACTAAACAATTGTTTTCCCATGGGCCCAATGAAAATTGTTTATTTTCAAAACGAGTTAAAGTTGAGCAGGGAGACAAAGAACCTGTTCACTCCTTAGGCACAGTAAAAGCTGATTAGTGAGGCTACAATATCACTTGTTTTCTGCAGTGATCATCCAATTCCTATCCTAAATTTAATTTGTGCAGCTTTCCAAAGAAGATACAATCAGAAACATGTAACTGCCAATCAAGCTTTAACATTTTGACTTTATCAAGTATAAATGAGTGATAACATATATATTCATTGTAGTCAAAACATAGACAAATGTCCAGTAAAAGATACCATAGAAGAGGTGATAATGATGTATGATGGTATTTCTGTACTCTGGTTGTTCTTGGTCTTTCATGTGCAGTTGCCACCTATTAATTAATTAATACTGGTTAACAAATACGCTCTTTCTGTAACAGAATTGCATTGAATTACTTTCCAGTTTGTCAGATCCTTTTGTCTTGCTCTTCCTTTCCTAGATCACATTCGTTGCCGGTAAATTGGTTTCTTAAATGCAGTCTCACCTATTCTGCTCTTGAGTTAGCTTTCTTTTTTCCAGGACACTGCCATGTACTGTACCTTTAAATACCAAAATCAATTTAATTAAATTTCATTACAGGCAGTAGACCTGAAACAAACTAATGAAAGTGGTCATCACATCAGGTGGTATTTATCTTGCCATTAAATTGAAAATGCCCCCTTTAGGCTCTTAAAAATGAGTTTCAATATTTAATGCTAATAGCTTTTGGAATTGTTGATGGGAGTAGTTTTAATAAATTTATTACAAACTGTTTACCTTTACAAGGAAAGAGGCTTGTTCCTTGAGGCAGGAGAGGGCTAAGGATAGACGACTTAGAAGTATTAGGGCTTTGAAATGCTGTGAGGTCTGAGATTTGCCCATAATCTGTTGAAAAACACCATGAAGGTCGACATACAATGATAGCAGTATGCCTTGTTTAGTTAAAAACAATGCCAAGTCACCATTGTACTTGTGATGGAGTTTATTATTTGCCTCAATTGTTTTATTGAGCTAATCTGGCTTGTCAACATGAGAATTTGTAGCACAATTTATTTGAAGACCTCATTATAAGCACTACTGTCAGCAGAGAGAAAAATGAAAATTTGCAGGGCAGAAAAGGGAAAACATCCTCTACACGGAAGAGTGCCAGCACCACCATTCCAAATACAGCTCCCTTGCAGCTGAGGCAATTCTGTTTCTGAGGAAGTAACGTTGACAAAGTAACTGT
>WEKX01000975.1:51019-75026 GCA_013390025.1 Pitta sordida | reverse complement strand
TAATATAAGTTTCTGTGTGCCTGGTAGTATCCATATCAATACAAATACTGATTCAATACCATTTGTTCTTACTAAATCCATCTAAATGCCTGCTACAACATAGTTAAAGGACTAGCCAGTTAAAGTTAAAGAATAGCCAGTAAGTACATTCTAATGAGTAAGACTCTTTCACACAACTCTGTAATAGGTAAGCTAGGACAAGGTAGCAAACAGTTCAGAAAATGTTATGTGTGGCAAATACGAAAGTTACTGAAAGCCATTCACAAAGAAAGGGTATTGCTTATTGCCAAAATGGAAGAATGCTTTGCTTGGAGGTTTGCCTAGGTTCAGTATTCTTCAGTGGTTTCAATAATGACCCAGATAATATGCAAAAGATGCCTATTAGCTTTGTGGGTGACACAAACCTTGGAGAAACTCATGTTCTTCGAAGGGCATTATTGAAATTCAGAGTGATCCTGAGAAATTGGAGATACGTAATGCTCAAGAGAAAAAAAAATCCCATCCTTGAAAAATAAATGAGAATATCTGGCTAGATGAAAGTTCTTTAGAAATGATTTGAGATTTTTGTCAGTTGCACACATGAATTGAGAGGTGGAGAAATCAGGATATGAGAGTACACTGAATGGACTATAATTGTTTAACTCAAGAAAAAGAAACATGAGACAGGGACAGTGGGAAGAGGTACCTACTGAGCATTCAAGCACATTATAGCCAGTTGTGAAAAGGAATGTCATGAAGTTTTTTCTACTTTCATAGCAGACAAATGGAAATAATGAGCAGCAAGGAGTCAGGCTAGACATCAGGGAACATTTCCTAACAGTGGGGAAAGAACTGCTAGGAGCACTTATGTGATCTCTGTCATTAGAGATCTTTAGTTTTAGATTAAAATCTGTCAAGAATAATCTTGGTTTACTGAATCCTACCTTGGGGTAAAGAGTTGAAGTAAATGAACTCACAGTGTCCCGTTCATCCCTAGGAACTTGGTAATAACATGCGTCAACTTGAGTAGCAAGATCTGTATTCTTTTCTGTGCCCATTAAGAATAAGAGCAGAAAAGCCTGATATCAGTTTTCTGTCTAGTATCAACCAATGATTTTATGTTTGCTTCCAGTAAAAACTTTGGAAGTGGGTGCTTCTGCATTTTAAGACTTGCCAGAAAGTTGTTGTCTTCCCTTGCAAAGAGAAAGATAATTCCCACAGGGAACAGAGAGAGATGTTTTCTCTGTATCAGTCAATTTTGTTCAAAACACCAGGGTGTTTAAAACCATTATCAGAGCAGGTGAAACAAAATGTGTCCCTCTGTAAGCAGCCTTTTCAAGGCTTGCATTCTGGTTTGTTCACCATTAAAATCAAGCTGCCATTAGCTGATTTGGTAGTTTAGCATCATGTTTCTTTATAGCTGCTGGGTTATCAGCTTTAGGTTTACATTGCTATTGGCAAATGGTTTAAAAGCAATCCCAAATTCTAATGGCTTCATAAGAAAAGCATCTCTCCTGCATTTGCTCTGTAAATTTAGAAACCAGAACCAGCATAACTGAATGAAGCAGAATTCAACATCATTTGTGCTTCCCTATTCCTTAGTGGAGTACAAGTTTTTCCCTGTTTCTTGACTAAAAAAAGTAAGAGTTTATTGATGCTGAAAGATGCAACTCACAGCCAATCTTCACAACTGAGTATGTCTAATATTTTTAAATCTTTTCCTTCTTTTTAAACAAGGACATTGATACTGCATTTTAGGTTCTTTGGACATAGCAAATATCTGGGTGGAGACTGGGGAATGTGTAGACGTATGCACCAGCACTTTAGTTATTTTTGTGCCACTGTGCCCTCATAAGGCCCTGGGCAGGCTGTGCCACTCACTCTTTACTCCTTCTCCTGCCACCTACAACAGGAAAAGTCCACTTTACTAACACCTAAATATATTGAAGTCAGTTTTTTCCTTTACTTTTATTGTTGAAGTCAGGTTTCTTGTGTACTTTTTTCCTTTTCCTAAGCTTCACAAGCTCTAAGGTTTCATGATCCAGTGATCACCTTCACATTCTCCAGTGCATGAGACTCAAGTATAAAACCCAGTTCTCTTCCTCATCATCTGTACTTTCCTCCTTTTAGTCATACCATCAGTATTGATGATGAAGGATTTAATTTTAATAAAAATATCTTAAGGTAGCAGTTGTTGTTTTAATGGCAGGTGTTCATAGGTAGATATTTAAAGGCAGAACTTACTTGAGTTATCTTGAAGTGTTAGACATTCTTTGCTATATGTTTTCTATTGAAAACCACCTTTCTTTTCTTTCCATCACCATTAGTATAATTAAATTGGCTTGTTTATTTTCAAGAGAAAAGTGAAGAAACCGTTTTATAAGAGTTCTTTCACACAAATGAAAGTTAACAGTCTTTCAACAGAAATAAAGTAACAATTTTGGGGAAAAAAAGTGAAGTGCCTATAACAGAGAATTTTGACAAGTTAAATTGAAAAGCAAAAGGAAAAATAGTTACAGTAATACCTCTCTGCATTGTGACTTCTCCATTGCAACCGATGGGCGTGGCCTGTGTGCATATTAATGACCCACGTCAATTAGAGAGTTTGCGAGACCCCCAGGAGACCTGTTCCTTGTGAAGGGTGAGGTATTACTATAATGTTTTTCATCGTGATCATCTTAGACATTGTATGTAAGTGAAAATTTTGTTGACAATTCATTGTCCAGTGAATATGTTTGCCTTGCACTTGAAATAACAGGACCTTTTCCTTTATAATGTGGTAGTGTTTCTTCAAACAGCTTATGGTTAGAATGCTAACATTTAAAGATAAATGTTATATGAACTTTGCTAAAATATTTACTCTAGAGTTAAGCACTACATTCAGTCATATATGGTAAAAAAAAGGAAAATCCACTTTTGTCATCTAGCAAGTGCCCCAGCTTCACCTCGCGAAATGATCAGCCTAAAAGAAAGAAAAACAGACTATGAATCAACTGGAACCAACGCAACTTACCATGTAAATAAGGGGGAACACACGTCTAGGAAAGACACCATGACAGGTGAGATTTTGCTTGCATGGCATATATAAACATAATCTCTGATAGACTGCTGACTTCATAGGCTTAGCTGGATTTACAGTACTGTGGAAACGAGTCAAACTGCTTTAGTTGATTCAAAAGTTTTAGCCACCCTGAGATATCACTAAAGTTATATTTAATGAATACAAGGCTGAAATTTATTTGTAAAGACCCTGTTTCTTCACAGAAGAAGAGCTCTAAACCCAATTTTACCTATCTTTTTCATTTCTTCAGAAGGAAGTTGACTGATCATTTTGAATTAACTGCTATAGTTGAACATGTGCTAAGATCCATAACATTTGCCTTTTGCAGGGAATGCTCTCCAGGATCGGTTAGCTTATTTTGTCTGTCAGTCATTCCTAGGAAAACTGTGCCTGTTCATAAAGTCTATCCATGTTACATTCTCAGCTGGGCTAATTTAAATGCAGTAATTTTCTCTGTATGTTGTGGCATCTGTTGCAGGTTTCACTGAAGGCTTCTTTTCCCCGGTGAGCTCATTAACCTCTTAGCATTTCATTAATTAGAAAATTTTGAGTGCTTTGCCCAGTGCTGCACTTTTCCATGAATTCTCTTGCAAAATATGTTTGTTTCTATCACCATTGTGCAGGCTTACATAACCATAATTGAACATTTTGTTATATTTATATAGTGTTGAGCATCATGGTGTCCTCTTCTCCAAATGCTGTTTCAGAACAAGTGAAAAATCACAGTGAGGAGTCACTCTGCGCTCTCTGAATGCCATAGCTTCTCCCATGCCCTCTGGAGAGGTCTTGCTCAGAGGCAGAAAGAGTGGCTGTTGTGTTTCTCAGCTCACTGGGAACACCAGGAACATGGTGATTCAATGTCAAACCATCTATACTAGCTTCCAAGACTATATTCAGGATATGAAGATACTCATACTGCATCTTGTGTCATGTGTGATCGTGTAAGCAAAACCTAAAGGCCAGCCTTGGAATTTGTGTGAAAATGCAAGAAAGAACGTTAATTAGCAGGAAAGTGAAAATCTGAAGAGAGAAATGACAGTTGAGAGGATCTAGAAACCACAGAAACTAAGAATGTCGTGAAAGGCTTCTGGATGGTACTACGGGAGAGTACAGCAAATTCAATCAAGGTACTGCACGTTATGTATTTGCAATGTTTTGAGTGTTTCATTGTCACTGCACAAGGTAGTTGCCTAAAACACTTGAGCAGACCTTACTTGTCTGATTGTGGAGGACAGGACTGCAGTGTTTTCAGCCATTTGTCAAGGACCCATGAAGGGTGAAGGAATAAGAGCATCAGGCTGGAAAGGAAAAGGCAGAAACATTAGTAGTTTGTTCTAGCTGTATCTTCAAATTTAGACTAGCAAGGTTATATCACAAGGTTCACAAAAAAAGTGTCTCTGTGTTGAAAATTTGTGTTTTCTTGCAGATAGTCTGTCTCCCTCCACACATTAAAAAACTGGGCTTTTCTTTTTCCCTACTCCTTTTCATTTTTTTACTATAGTGAGTTTTTTCTTCTTTTCCTATTTCCCTTCTTTCCCTTCTCTTGCAATATAATTTTTAAATTGTGAGGTTTCTACTGCCCCAGCAACCTTTTCTCCAATTTGATTTTTTCATTGTGTTTTGTTTTAATATTGCTTTTTATTCTGTCTGATTCTATTCATTATTTGTGTGGGATTTTAGTAAGGAAACTTGAAACTCTCAGCATCATGTTCAGCTATCGACTACCTTTCCAGCTGCAGAGCTCAGTGAGGCAAAAAAACCCCAGAAATTCAAATCAAAAAGTGCAACCATATTTCACAATCTCGCATAACCAATGTAAAAATAAGTCTGGAATTAACAAATAACTTTCTCTCTCTTCCAGGTCACCAGTTCTCTGCTCATTTGATTTAAGGTCAAATTAAGCACCATTTTAAGAATAGAAGAAAATGACAGGAGTCTTGTTCATCCACATTCAACATGAAATTTGTGTGCCTTAATTGTAACTTGATGGTTGGACTCGATGATTTCTATGGTCTTTTCCAACCTTACTAATTCTGTAATTCTGTGATTAAATAATAAATATTTGATTAAAGAACAATATAAAATCAGTATCTGTGATTTTGTGAGACATTCTGACTTAATTTGTATGGTCTCATACAAATCTGTGTCGCAAGTTGATTGCAATGCCTGTGTTTCCTTTTGTGCATCAGACAGTGCATTGCAGCTGATACATCCACTTAGATCGGACTTAGATGAATGTTTTTTCATGTTCCACCTGATGTATACGTATTTCGATCTGCTTTCCTATTTTTGTGCCAAGCTGATGTATTACACAAAGCTTTCTTTGACTTACGGATTTACACAGAATGTAGAACCACAGCTGTAGTCCCAATTTATCCATAATTGTCTCCATGCTCTTCTCCAAAGCTCTTCTCAGTTTATGGTTCAAAAATTTTATGACCTCTTGGCTGGGACTAAAATTAAGATATTTTTGATGGATTTTCAAAGTAGAAATGTTGGCTTCCTGCCGTTGTGAGGAGTTGTCAAAAAACCTCTGGGAAAAATGGAGAATCTATGAAGTAAACAGTTTGGCTGAAGATAGTAACTTACATTGATTTTGCAAGGATAGCTAAAAATCTAGAGACACAATATCAAAGTTCTCATTGCCTTCTTCATTGGTTTATGATGCCTTTTATATTTACCATCAATTTTCTCCTCTCTGTAGAAAATAATAACCGATAATAAAATTTTGTCACCTGAAGTGTATTATTAAGACAAAACCTATTATATTCCTTTTATAAAAAATGGGAACTGTAAATGCATGTGATAATGTTATTTATGCCATGGTGTTTTCCTTCAGAACAGGGAAGATAATACTCCTGTATACTCTCATGGGACTCTTTCTTTGAAGTTTCTTTTACTTGCGTAGTTTCCTTACTGAACTGATATGTTCATCATAGTCTGCATGCTGTGTCATCACTTTCAGATGCAGAAAAACCTTCTGATTAGTTTATTTTTCTTTTGCTTGTAAGGAATAAATCATCAGTACTTTTCTTATTTAGACTCCCCTGCAAGTCCCTACACCTTCAAAACACAGATTCTGATCCGTCAGGTGTTTCAATAGCCACAGGTGCTCAGGCTACTTGAACTTACTATTGCTTTAAGAAACTGTAATCTTTTCTCATGCCCTTACCTCATTTTTCACTGTGCAAGAAGGTGGCAATGCCAGCGACGGGCAGTGATCTCTGTTACCCGAGACTTGTGAGGCACAGAAGCATTTTCCTTTACTATCTTGAAAGAAATTTTTTAAGATGGGCACCTGCTGCTTATAGCAGAAAAAGCAGTTTACACAATACCAGGCAAGGCTGATCACCTGTCCAGCTGAGCTGTCATTTCTTATTATCAGCTTGTGTTTCTGAGGGAAAAAGGCTAACATTGTGTTATTTCAAAGTGTCTGTAAGTGTGTTCAGAATAAGTACTTATGAGATCTGAAAGCTGAATGTTAAACCATGAGTCAAGTGACTGAGATATATGAGGATGACTTTGGTCAGTAAGATCTTTGTCCATAAAACACTGAGTAACATAATTTTCAAAGCTGTTGGCAGCTTTAAAGAAGACTGCTGAGGGCAACTATATGACTTTTTTTAACCAATATCACCTTGAAAACTAAACAGAGAGAAGAACGAAAGGTATTTTTCTCTAATGTTCTTTATGCAGTGTACAGTAATCCCTTGAATATTGTGGGGGATGTGTTCCGGAAGGATGCTGCAATAAGCAAAATCCACAAAGTAGTGGTAAAGATGGGGGGGAGGAACGCAATTATTTGAACCCATGAATGGTGAACTGCAAAGTAGCGAGGGATTACTGTAACCACGAAGTACTGCAGGTTGAGCATAGTACTCATTGTAGAACTCTCACAGTTTTGAGAGTTTACTCCTTTCTCTTCTCTTGCCATGCTTTACGAAAGAAAACTATTTCATTAACCTATATTTCTGTAGGTTTTTCAATTTTATTATGATGGTACATATACAATATTAACAGGGAAAATCAGATACAAACCACGGAATATCTCTGTCCATTCTTCTAGCTCACTCCCTCCTTTCTTTTATATTTGCTCTCCGCTTTTGGACAGCAAGAGTCATCTGCTCACTGAAGCCTGGCAGAGTGGGAATGTAGTTCCCAGGGATGTGTGTTGAGAAGCAGGTACTGGAGCAGGGCTGCAAGCATTGCTGGCAGCTACATTGCTTCACTTACATTTCTTCCAGACAGAATTATCTCAACCTCCAAGCTAACCTAAGACAAGATTTATTGTTCTTGAATTCTTGGCATTGATTTTCAAGCATTTTATGTCTCACTGTTTTTATTACATTAAGAAAAGAATACTCAGGTTGGGAAGGTTTAGGGTTGGGGATTTTTTCCATTTTAAGCTTTTGGATTTGTATCCACATCACTACAGTGAAATCAGCGACACAGAGGTTCCAGATATTTTCATAAACTGATACTATTTATTTTACATCACAGAATATGTGATCCAGCAGAGTGTAAATCTTCAACCTGGTGTGTGACATTTGTGAGCTCATCCTTGCAAATGTCACAATAGTGTATTGGACAGCTATGCACCAACTCTGAGCTATTTCTGCATTTATAATAGTCATGGCCATCAGCAGCACATATGTACCATATGCCTTTTTATATATCTGTATGGAAAGGGCATGGCCCTCCTCTTAAAGTCTTTCAGATTGCCTATAGGATCAAAACACAAATTACCATGTGTCAAGTTTGCTATTTTTCATCAGATTCTTCAGATAATCCTCAGATGCTGCACCTTATACCAGTCTCTTACTCTTGATATCAAGCAACCATGAGCAATATTGCCCTGTCTGGACTGAATATATTAAGTCACGTCTGACTAGAAATTTGCATATATGAAGCTTCAAACTGGATTGTCTGGCCATTTATATACAAAAACATAAAAACAAGAGGGTTCCACGAAATTCTTCCTCCCTCTAAGATGGTCCAATACATTAAATATCACTTTCCTTTTTTTTAAGCAGGACTTCACAAAAATGGATAGCTGGGACACTGAGTATCTTTAGATCTTGAGAAGAGGAATAATTATAACCCAACTTCTCCAGAACTTCATGGAGAAAGCAAGAAAATCAGAAAAACACTATAAAAAGAGAATATCAGGAAAAGATCTGGCAATTGTACTACAGAGAGTCATGCTGGCATGAGATGCACCATAAAGAGCAATGCTGATGTGGACTGCTAATATGAAAGACTGTCATCAGGATGGGTATTTTCAAACACTAAAGCAGAGGCTGCAACTGGAATATAAAAAACTCCACTGAAATAACAGTCAAGTCTCATACATCACTCAAGTGATAAAATGTAACATGAACAGTGAGAACTTCTACAGATCAACTCTTTGGCACGAACATCTATGACCAAACTGATCAAGCAGTAGTTTACATCATTTCCACCTGTTTCCATCTATTATGATCTATTAGCACACAAGTGGAATTAGGAGTATCTAGCACTGCAGAACACCAGCCATCTGTCACTAAAATTTGCATTCTTCCCACCTTCAAAAAAAAAAAGTCTTGCTGCACTTGGAGGCCTTCAGCGCTCTTCTCTATTTCCTATACAGGACTATGTACTTCATTAGTGCATAATTCCCTCCAGCTCTTCAAAAGACAAGTTTTTTTGATTCCAGCAGTTAATGGTTATGAAGTGAAAAATTTTCCAGCTGTTACAGCTCATCACTCCCCCATAAAAGCCCTGTCTTTATCCTATTTATACAAACATGCTGGAGATGTTTAAGAACACCATCTGAGATCTGTAAAGCAGCAACATGGAGCAGTGCATCAAACTGACAAAAACTGTACTCTCAACATGGAACCCATGGCGGATGAAAATCAGAACTGGTGTATTCTAGTCAACTTTGGCCATGCCATTCCTTTCTCCAGAAAGGGTGCAGGGGTGAGGGGAAAGGGAGAGGCAGTTTTACATGCAGGGCTCCATGCTAGCACATTGCCAAGGGACGAAATAGTGCTTATATCTTCAGTAAGTATGATTCTTCTTAGTGATGTGGCTAGCATGGATCCCATATCCAGCTTTCAGCTCTGATACTCAGTCCTCACCCTAAGAGTTGCCTGCAGATTTTATACCATTGCAGAGACCTGAGAGAAATCACAAGCAACATGTGTCAGTTCCAGTGATGATTCTGACTGACAACTTCAATTTTTACTTTCAGGCCTGTGCTTTTATAGTAAAAGTCCTCCTGACAGCGTCTAACCAATGGTTATACAGTCGGGTCTCCTATACCACGGTACCGTGGGTCTTGACCCCTGTCCACGAAGCCCACCTTCTGCATAGAATGGCAGCTCATTAATATGCAAATTTGCCCTGCACCCTCACACCAGCTCCTGGCGCTGTTTCAGCACTGCCCTGCTGTGTGTTGGTGTTCATGTCGGTGCTTCCCAGTGCCCATGGCCACCGCATGCTGGGAAAACCCCTTTTTCTGCTTGGCCAGGGACACGGGTGCACGGAGCTGCCCGCACTGCTGTCCCAGTGTCTCTCCGGGTGGGTGGACCTGGTCTCTCCGTACTAGGGGTGGACGTGGTGTTCTGGTCTTGGACACCAAGTCTACCCTGAGAAAGTCTTGGACACCACATCTGACCTGACAAAGTGTAAGTCTTTCATAACTGCATGCAGCCACTTCACTCCAAGCAAGAGTCAGCTCGCGCTCGAGCGGAGCGGGGTGGGGCGGGAACACGCGTGCTCGGGCGGGGGGGCAGCACGCACCTGAGCCAAGCCATGTGCAGGGGTGGCACAGCGTGGGGGTTGATTTGAATATTCACGACTGTCTAATTTGAATATTCATTTGTGTTATGTCGCACATGCACAGTTGCAAAACGTGTATCCTTAATTGCTGAAAAATCATGCCACTAAGATGTGAAGCCACAATATGGGGGGCTTGAAGTGGAAGAGGGCCAAATGTAATGTCTGGAAAGTGAATGTGGAGAAACCCCGCATATTCATGGTTCACATATTTGCATATTCAATTAGTCGTGATTGGATTTTCAGTGAGTTTTGAGACCATACACGTGGGCATAATGTCCTGGACCCCAGATTCCACAGCCCAAGAGGCATGGAAAGGCGCTTCCTCTGCTTTAATGAGGTGCAACAGCACGAGCCACGCTCCCAGGACTGCCCTCCAGACATAATTAGTGGCGGGTGTATGGCTACCGGTAGGGGGTAATTGAATATTCATGGGTTCTATGTCTTCACAGATTGCATAACTTGTGGGACCTGCCCAGACCCGTCCCCCCACGACTTCATGAAAAGTGTGCAGCAGCCACACAAAATGTTTCTTAGTCTTTCAAATAAGAGAAAGCACTCCAATCTTTTGAGTTCTACCAGCAAACTAAGCTTCAGCTAGATCACCAATCAGAGTGATCAGGGGAGTCAGCTTTGGAAGAAAAATCCTTAGCCTTATGTGCATGTTTGTTGGTGACAGGGTGGTAAATAAATTTTTGCAAGACTATATGTTATTATCCTTGTCTTTAGAATTGCTTCTGATTTCAGACTCCTATTTCAGTTTTGTCTGTCCATTTCAGTAGTAGGATATCTGAGATGAAAGTGACAGCAATGACAATAGTCAAGACTCGAAATTATCTTGTTCAGACCTCTTCAGTATAACTACGTATTACTGTTCTGCAAAACTTGTTTTTCACTGGCATTTAATCACTTTTTGTATTAATAATTTCATGATATAGCAAAATCACTACTTCATTAATTAATAATCATTATAATCCACATCATCCAACTGAAGTGAAAGAAGTGAAATTATTCTTAATCTCAATATTTACAACTGCTACCTGTTTAGTGTATGTCTGATGATATAATCCCTCAGATGTTGCCCCTTATACCAACCTGAAAATATATTATTGAATGGTCGCTGTATATGAAATTATTTTGTTGATTTATATATGATGCACACAAGATTGGTATGAACATGTGATAGAGCCTGTTGCCATTAATAAATGTATACCAGAGACATGTATGTACACCAAAGCAAAGATGATGAATGTTTAGTGAGAGGAAGAGAAAAGAGAGGTCTGCAGATGCTTTTTAAGGACTTTGGTGTGTGGGAAACAGGCATTGTATCATGTATTTAATGAAGCCTTAAGAATTCACTTTGAGGCTAGAAAGATATATTTGGTAAATCTGGTTTTTCCTTCCTTCTTCCTCTCTCCAGCTCAGAACACTGGAATCTCAACTTTGTACAGGAATTCGTATGGTGCACCTGCTGAAGATATCAAACATAACCAGGTAAGTAGATTTTTCAGTGTTTGAATATGTGAAATGAAATTACGTCCTGAAGGTCATGTACTTGATAGCAGCACTAGAAATAGAAACTAGAGTGGTTATGCTCACTTATGCAGTTCTAATATTGGGCCTAGGTCTTGCTTGACCAACATGATCTCTTTTTATGGTCAAGTAACTCATCTGGTGGATGAGAGGAAGGCTGTGGATGTGGTGTACCTGGACTTCAGTAAAGCATTTGGCACAGTCTCCCATTATATATTCCTGGAGAAGATGGCAGCAAGGGGTTTTGATAGGAATATTCTCTGCTGGGTCAGGAACTGGTTGGATGGCCGGGCCCAGAGAGTGGTGGTCAATGGTGTCTCATCTAGTTGGCAACCGGTTACCAGTGGTGTCCCCCAAGGGTCGGTGCTTGGTCCGGTCCTGTTCAACATTTTCATTGATGATATAGATGACGGGATTGAGGACATCATGAGTAAATTTGCAGATGACACGAAGCTTGGAGCCCGTGTTGATCAGTTAGAGGGTAGGAAGGCCCTGCAGAGAGACCTGGACAGACTGGAGAGATGGGCAGATTCCAATAGAACGAAATTTAATAAGTCTAAATGTCGGGTTCTGCACTTTGGTCATAATAACCCCAAGCGGAACTATAGGCTGGGTACGGAATGCTTGGAGAGTGGTGAGGTGAAAAGAGATTTGGGGGTACTAGTGGACAGCAAACTCAACATGAGCCAGCAGTGTGCCCAGGCAGCCAAAAGGGCCAACGGCATCCTGGCCTGCATCAAGAATGGAGTGGCTAGTAGGTCAAGAGAGGTTATCCTTCCACTGTATTCGGCACTGGTTAGACCACACCTTGAGTATTGCATTCAGTTCAGGGCCCCTCAGTTCAAGAAAGATGTTGAGGTGCTGGAACGAGTTCAGAGAAGGGCAGCTAGGATGGTAAAGGGGCTGGAAGATAAGCCTTATGAGGAGAGGCTGAAGGAGCTGGGTCTGTTTAGCCTAGAAAAGGAGGCTCAGGGGTGACTTTATTGCTGTCTATAACTAAAAGGAGGTTGTAGCCAGGCAGGGGTTGGTCTTTTCTCCTTGGTCTCTGGGGACAGGATGAGAGGTCACAGTCTCAAGTTTCAGCAGGGAAAGTTTAGGCTTGATATTAGGAAAAGGTTTTTTAATGAAAAAGTGATTCAGATGTGGAATGGGTTGCCCACAGAGGTGGTTGAGTCACCAACCCTGGATGTGTTCAAGGGGAGGCTGGACGAGGTGCTGAGTGATATGATCTAGATGTAGATGATAGGTTAGTTGGATTATAGGTTGGACTAGATGATCTTCAAGGTCCTTTCCAGCCTTATCTATACTGTGATACTGTGAAGATCACTTTTGAGACTGTTACAGGTGGTAAACTTAGGCAGTCTTTTGAACTTTGTGCATAGAGTCCAATACAGATATGTTTTTAAGAAATATTGCAGAGTTTGGGCTATAGCAACTGTTCCTGTCATCTTGGAACATTACTAACTCCTGCAGACTCAGCAGGGTCTGCAAAGTCTTCTGACATCAGTCTTTGAGCATCAATATTCAGTGATGACTATGTGCGGATTGACAGGCTACATCTATTTGCAAGCACAAAACCTGCCCAAATTTACAGAGGTGGCATGAAATAAAAGCTAGTCTTCTAAGACTGAGGTAGTTAGCCTGTGTTTATACATTTCAGATTTTAATGAAGTCCCAGCTATAAAAACAGTTTTGCTAGGGCTGTCTGAAGAAGTTTTATGGCAACCTTAATTTAGGAGACCATTTAGGAGATTTTTTTTTCTGCTTATCATAAATGTGTCAGCTTCAAGGCAACTAGCTGAAATGTGCCAACAACACAAGATTGTCAAAATGAAGTATTGAGGAGGTGGCAAGAAGAGGGTTCTGCTCAAGAGTAACACAAGAACCCATTTCAGGGTACCTTGCTTGAAATTTTCTTATGTCAGTGTCCTGAAGACTGTAAATTGGGTTTTTTGGTGTCACTTATCCCCTAAATCTCACTTCCATCAAAGGCAACTGGAAAATGTTTGGCATGTTTGGAGTGTATATTGCTTCCAGTAAAATTCTCCAAGACTAAGTTTTGGTCACCAATATTTGTATTGTATATCTGCAAGTTATGTATGAATTGTAGGTACAAAAGTAGCTGTAAGCTATGCTGTGTGTACCTTTGAGATAAACCAGCATCTTTAGCAGCAATACTATTAAATAATAAATACACTTGATTATAATAATAATAATATTACATAAAGAAATAAAATGGCAAGGCAGAGTTGTGGAATTAATTCACTACCAAGCAATACTTTGAGCAGATGTTAAGGTAATGCACAACTTTGTATTTTGCATACCATAAACATAAGGGAGATTTACTCCTTCTGTCCTGTTGCCCACAGTAAGTTGTATCTAATGAGCTCTGGGTATTACTATCTTTCAGGTTTCAACACAGCCAGTTCCACAGGAGCCCAGCAGAAAAGATTATGAACCATATCAGCCATTTCAGAATTCAACAAGAAACTATGACGAGTCCTTCTTTGAGGACCAAGTGCATCACCGTCCACCTGCAAGCGAATACAACATGCACCTGGGACTAAAGTCAACTGGCAACTACGTCGACTTCTATTCAGCTGCTCGTCCTTATAGTGAACTTAACTATGAAACAAGCCACTATCCAGCCTCTCCCGACTCCTGGGTTTGAGACTTGGGCAGATACAAAAGCTCCAGGAACTGTGCATGTGCATGCATACCACAAGACTTTTTTTTTCCTGCAAATTTAGTTTGTTAAAGCCTGTTCCATAGAAAGGCACAGATAACCAGTATGGAAAAAATTAAGAGATTTTTTTTAGAAGGCTAAAAGATATGAAAGATAAACCTGGGAATAATTAGAAAGAATTATATATATACATATATATATTTTACAGTGTGGGGCAACTTTACTGTTGGCCTGTAGAGTCTAAAGTTCAGTGCTGTATATTGAATGTGGCTGAAGGAAAGAGGAAGAACATGACAGTGGATGTGGGTCAAGAGTTAAGCACAAGTTACTGAGCAGCGTACATACTGTATGGGGAACAGCTTCTCACACTTTGTTTAATATCCTCATTCATTGTGAATCTAGGCTTCAAGTTGCATTTGGGGTTTCCTCTGTACAGCAAGATGTTTCTTGCCTTTTGTTAATGCATTGTTGTAAAGTATTTGATGTACATTACAGATAAAAAAAAAAGATGCATTGTGTATATTACACCAATGCCACAGTGTTTCTTCATCTATGGTTCTAAATATTGCTTCAATTTCAAATTTTGAAAGATGTACGGATTTCCAATTTTTTGTTTTCTTTTCCCCGGTGCGTTTTAACAAAAAAAAATCAAAAAAAGTCAAAAAAACAAAAAGGAATATTTAGCAGTATTGTTTGTTCTGATATGTGAATTTGTTTGTGGCAACTAAAAAAAGGCATTCAGCAGTTTCTGACAATTAACATTCATCATTCCACACTCCTTGTCAACAAAGTGCTTTTTCACTGCCTAAAATTTTAGATGTAGATATTTGAAATAGATTTTTTTCATTTATACCAGTTTTCTTTATGATGATACAGTGTTAAAAGAAAATAAATTACAATTGATCTGTCATCCATATCTGCTAAGAATGTCTATTTCCAAGAACCTACCATACAAATACACATTCTTACTTGTATGTGTCCACGTATGCATAGTATTCTGTGTGCGTGTATTTGAGCGTGTGTGTTTGTGTGGCGTAAGACTTCTTTCCATCCAATGTTCTCCTTGTTAAGCTTCGATTTTTTTTTTGCTTTTCAGTTCTTTTAAACAGTGGAAACTCCAGTATGTGCTTTCCCTTACTCACTTCTGTAACCATTGATAGCAATTAAAACATTGTTAGGCCACATGCTCACAATGGAAGCGGTAACCACTTTTTTTTTTCACAAACTCCATCACCCTTAGGTGCCATTTCTGTTAAAATAACATCTTTTGATCTTCTCTTGAAGACTATCGCTCTCCAGCCACCAACCAGTAAGTGCTCAAGGTAGGCAGAGTGTGATCTTGCCATCTACTCGAGGGAATGGAAAACAAAGACCCTGCAGACTTGAGTCTGGACTCCCCAAACTCTTTATACTACAGAAGGGTCTGATTCCCAAACCATTAGGACAATCATATATTTTCACCCATACCAAAACAAAAATCAAACACCCAGAACACATTCCTCAAATATGAAAATACAGACCATTTCTGTGCATTGAAACTAAAACGCTAAAAAACATAAGAGACAAAATATTTTTTTTTAACTTAAAAAGAAAAGCTATCTAGGCTAGGAGGCCAGAGGAACCGGTGTATTCATCTTAGCTTTTGTGATTTTGGAAGGGGGAAAAAAAATCAAGTACTTTTTATTTCTGTGATTCAGACAACAGTTCAGCATACACTTTTCAGAGCATAAGACCCATCACAAATGGACCACTTTTAAATTGCTTAAATTACAAGTAAGGAATTTGTTTTAGGTTGCACACATTTCTGTGAGTAGTCATTGTAATAGTCTTGACATCACCTGGCACACTTCTGGCTGTGCACAGGGAGAGAAGTCTCTCGCTCTATAGGACACAGCCTGAGTAGTTCATGCAGGCAGGTATTGTGATGTAGAATTGGTTTATCAGTAATCTAGGACTATAGTTTACTCTTTTTGGCAGCTTTTCCCAGTGTACGATATGTAACTTTTGCTCTTTGTAGTAAACAGGGGGAAAAATCGCATGCAAAAAAATTTTTAAAAAATTAAGAAAGGGTGGGTGGGAGGGGCACAGTGGGCCAGATGTATAGTGAGGTAGATAAAAATACTATTCATAGTTTTGGACACAGGTTGTTTATATTTTATTTATTACATTGATTTTAATAAGTGACATTTGCAGTGCTCTTTTGAACAAAGCACATTTTCAGTATAAAATCTTTTTTTTAATAAATAATGTCACTCACAACTGGAAGTTCTTCTTGACTGCCTGATAAACACCAGGCTGGTGCAGTTCTCCAGGTGCAGGTTTGCCAACAGGCTGAGGGGATGCGTCCTTCTGTTTGAAGTTCTTAGGAGAAGAGGTTCCTGGAAGTTGAATATACTGTATTTCCATTTTTGAAACTACTGAAATGCCCACAGGACCTTCTTTCAGCTCCTCTTAGAAATTACTTGGAGCCACAAGTTGACCATTGCTCAAGTGAGAGATTCTGGATCGATGACATGGCATAAAATACCTTTTGTCTATATTTTGTGTTGATTTGTTTCCGTTATTCTGTAGTGGCGAGTGCTCCAACTGATAACGTTCACTGTTGCTGTACTGAGTTTTAAGAAGGTGTTGAATTACCTGGGTTCTTCTCCAGGCTTGGAAATCCAACACTGCCACCACACTGAGCAAGATAATTATGATGCATTCTTTTTAATATTGAGGAAAGTATCATTACCTATTGCTGTTCCCTTCATTCTTGTACTAGATCACACACAGAAATAGAAAAGAAAGAAAACTGTTCCAAAAAACTGTATAAAATGCAATTGATGTACTGTAAAATGTTGGATTTTTTTTTTACAAGCTTCGTATTAGAATCTTGTTCAGCTGTGTAGAGCTATATAAATCTCACTGTCTTATTAAATGCTGTTTATGGTCTGGAAGGAATGGTTAACCTATCTCAAGATTAACAAATTTGCACTAACATGAGCAATATTGATTTGAAAAAAAATTAATTCAATATTTAAAAGATAAACTATGATTTTAAAGGTATATTAACACTGAAAGTACATTTTGAAAAATAACATATTTAAGCCCAAAATATAAATGATTATGTCAGATAACACAAAAGAACTATAACAATATAGATTGAGAAAAAAAATGTGTCTCACTGTACATGTTGCTAACATGTACAACGACAAACTCATATTGACGTATTTTCTATTAATAAATCCTACTGTATTGTGGAGAATCACTGGTCATAGTGCACTATGTTTAAACTCAGAAGTTGATTCTATAGATTGATGCCTGGCTTCACACTGCAAACAAATCCTTGCCATTTATGCATTTTTAAATATTAATTGAATAGTTTACTTTCAGCTCTTAAGTCATTCACTTCTCCCTCCTCCTCCACTAGATTGTTGAGCACAACCTGCTCTACAACAGCCAGCCAAGAGGAAAGGTATTTTTGAGAACAGCCAGTTCACCCCCAGTTATGGCTGCAAGAGCTCAACTGCAACCACTTGCAGAGTTTATCTACACTGGTAAAAAAGCCTGAAAACCTCAAGGCCTCAAGTGCCACTGGTTAGGAACATGCTGTAAAAAATATGATCTTGGACACAGGTTTCATGGACAATAGCCAAGAAATGAAGAACAAAATTTACTTGTGCATTGCTGGGAGTCCCAGCATACAGTACATGTAAATGCTCAGGAATAGTGGTTTCCAGAGTTGAATGAACTTATAGAAGTGTCTTGCCAGGGAGATTTAAAATTCAAATCAGAAATGCTGATTTGGTTTTCTATATCTTGGCACAGCATAGGCAGTACAAGCCAGTGCACTGCAAGAGAGCCTTCCTCAGCTTCTCCGGCACTGTTACTCTTCCTCTCCCGACAGCAGGCAGAAAGAGCTCAGAGTTTAGAGTTATTTCTTGTATCATGGGGAGGAGTAGGAGGGATGGAGACACTAATCCAAAGTGGGGGGAGGAAACAGACAAAGGGCCTAAAAATATTTGGAGTTTGTGCATGAAGACAGATCCGCACCTGTAATTACTAACAGTGGAATGGACCCAACAAGAGATTTTATGTACCAAGATCATCAAATATTAACAGCAAGCTAATGTAATGAATATTTAATAACACCAATGTGATGTATACAATGCTTTATGCGAGAAAAGTAGGAGGGAGCAGCAGTGGGAAGTCAGGTTCAGGCATTAGAAGATACTGGGCACGTGGGCAAAGACTGGTTACTGCTCTGAAGGAGAGGCGAGAGGCATGAGACCCCTCACAAAAACCTTAAGATCCAAACCTTTCAGACTAGGTCAAAACAAGATCAGGCAGCCAAAACAGAGGACACTTTTTGAAAACCTACCCCCTTGCCCTGCCATCCACAATGACAGTGGTCCTCAAACAGATAGACGGACATGGTGAACACAGGGGGCAATCCCATCAAGGATCCAGCTGACAAAGGCCCTTTACTCTCAGCTGGGTGATACCTGGTGCAGGTGAGTATTTGATGGCCACCCATGCTGGACGCTTTCGGAGCCATGGTTGTGCTTGTCGAGCACTGGTAGTCACTTTCAATTTGAAGCCCTGAATTTCCCTGGAGGACAGATGGGTACCAACATCTGTTGAAGAACTGTGCAGTCCTGGCTTTTTTCCAGGGAACTAGATAGTTTTTAAATAGTGGCCTAAATCTAGCTTCAGACATTTAGACTGAAAGTGAGAGATTTGAGTTTCATCCCAAGGGAAGGCTGCTGCTGATACCTGTAAGGAGAGGAAAGGACATCCCCAACTTCAAAGCTGTTCTAAAAAATACGTGAGAAAAGTCATAACTATGATACACCTTTTGATAACATGGACTAGAAGCACTTGATTCTAATTCATGTTCCAGTCTTCAAAAGGCCAAACAAAACTCTTCTATATATTCTGTGATAAAACAAGCATTTCAAGTTCTTCCTCCCGAATGCTCCCCCTGGGTCTTGCACCATCCCAGCAGAGATATGTTGGTTAGAAGACAGGCACATCACAGGTTCACAGGTTATTCACAGGTTATTCCAAGTTGGAAGAGACCCACAAGGATCATCTAGTCCAACTCCCAAGCGAGCGCCCACCCAGGGATCGATCCCACAACCCTGGAGCCGTGGGCACCACGCTCCAGCCGTCTAAGTCTCCCATTATCCAAACCATGTCACTGAGTTCCTCATCCAGTCTTCTCTTAAACACCTCCAGGGATGGTGACTCCACCACCTCCCTGGGCGGACCATGCCACTGAGAAATCACTCTCTCTGTGAAAAACCTCTTCCTAACATCCAGTCTAAACCTCCCCTGGTGTAGCCTAAGGCCATGTCCTCTTGTTCTGGTGTCACCAGCCTGAGAGAAGAAATTTACATCCACCCACCTGCAACCTCCTTTCAGGTAGTTGTAAATAGCAATGAGGTTATGTCTGAGACTACTCTTCTTTAGGCTGAACAGTCACAGTTCCCACAGTCGCTCTCCACAGGGTTTGTTCTCCAGTCCTTTCACCATCCTTGTCACCCTTCTCTGGACCCTCTCAAGCAGTTTAACATCTTTCTTAAACTGGGGAGCCCAGAACTGGACACAGTACTCAAGTTGTGGTCTGACCTGCACTGAATATAGGGGAGGAATAACCTCCCTAGTTCTACCAGCCACACTTACTGATACAGGCCTAGATGCCATTTGGCCCTCTTAGCCTCCTGGGCACACTGTTGGCTCATATTAAGTTTTCTGTCTACCATTACTCCTAAATCTCTGTCCATTTCACCACCCTCCAGCCTCTCATCCCCCAGCCAATAGCGATGTATGGGATTGTTATGTCCAAAGTGAATAACCTGGCATTTAGACTTGTTAAATCTCATATTATTTATATAAATCTCATATTAGAATCTGCCTATTTCTCTAACCTGTCCCTCTGAAGGGCCCTTCTGCACTCTGGCAGTTCAACATTTGCCCCCAACTTGGTATCATCTGCAAACTTGCTAATGGTGGACTCAATTCCCCCATCCATATTGTCAATAAAGATATTAAACGGTGCCAGGCCAAATACCGATCCCTGTGGAACTCCACCAGTGACCGGTTGCCAGCTGGATGTGGCAGCATTTACCAACACTCTCTGAACATGTCCATCCAACCAATTACTAATCCAACACAGAATGCTCCGATCCAATCCACACTCTGAGAGTTTCGTCTAAAGCTTAGCATGGGAAACCATGTCAAAGGCTTTGCTAAGATCCAAGTACACAACATCTATGGCCTTTCTATCGTCAGCCAGGCAAGTCACCGGTTCATAAAAGGAGATCAGGTTAGGAGGTCTGGCAGGACCTACCTCTACTAAATCCATGGTGACTAGGTCTAATGTCATGGTTATTTTCCAGGTACTGTGTAATAGTGTTCAGGATTATCTGTTCCATGACTTGAGCCAGGACTGAGGTCAGGCTGACAGGTCTATAATCACAGTCCTCTGCAAGTTCAGCAAGGCACATATAAGGGTACAGGTGCGAATCATGTGTAGTACTCTATCAAGACACCAGGCCAATGCATTTTTATTAAACCTAATTCTTGATCAAATTCACTTTATTATTTTAATGCTATTTTAAAAGCAGTTTCCTTTCTCTGTGAGCATTTTTACTGCTTTGCCAGAAGAAAGTGCATGCTGAACACTTGCAATGTACAAATGTTTAGCTTACACTTAATTTTAAAGCCCACAGAAGTGCCTGGAAAGATTACCATCAGCTTCACCATGCCCAAAGTGACAACAGGTGAATAGTTAGTGCAACCTTCGCAAAAGATGTGCACATTGAGGTCACTTTTTCCAACCTATCAAAGGCTGAAACCTCTAATAGCTAGCAGGAGAAAAATCAGGTTATTTCCTAATACCTGTCTGTCAGAATTTACTATAGAGCCTTTGCTTCTCTCTACTTTTATTTTCACTGCTTTCAGAGACTGACATAGATAAAAAGTACTCTCAGTGACTGATGGTTGCAGTTAATTTCAGTAGCTGGATGAATAGTTTCAAGCACTGAAATACCTTTCTTTTCCAAAGGGATAAAATCTGAAACTTGCCACTAAACCTAGGAAAACAAAATAGCAATGACTTGCTCATTCACTATTTTTCACAAATTAAATTAAAATAGTGACTCATGTAAGACTTTTCATTTATACATAGCCCATTGGCAATAGCGGTTGATTTTTACATTATTTATTTATTTTACATTAGCAGTACATAGGCAGAAGATGTTGATAACTAAACATGACATGACAGTAATTTGTTTGCTAACATCAAGGCTTAAGAGAAGATTTGTGGCAGAGAATTCAGGCTATTGTGTACAGACACAATCAATTCCACTTTAGTACAGTGGTGAGCATCCTCATCTCTCATGCGGAAGACCATGGGTTTAATTCCCGTCGGGGTGGCAGTGGTGCTGCTTAAGAGTTGGACTCGATGATCCTTGTGGGTCCCTTCCAACTCAGAATATTCTGTAAATCTGTGAATCTGTGAATTATTACCTCTGTCATCAACTGAGAGAGAGAAAAAGGGAGGAAAAAACCATCTACCGTAGGAAGTCTAACACCTTTTATAGCAAATTTAAGTCCATTTAAGAAAAAATACTTTTACCATTTCCCTCAAGAAAACTAAACAAACAAACAAAACAAAACAAAACAGCTAAACAAACAAACAAAAAGGTGACATCAAATCCCACAACTTTTTCCTCTAAGCTACCCTGGGTTTGATTGGGGCGGTAGGAGGGGAGGAGAATTTGTACCTCATATATGCAATATTTGAACAATGTTTTGTATTGCTTTAGTTTCTGCCTAAGGTCTGTGGATGTGTGCTACAAAACCATACACTACCATAGCTGTACCAGCATTAAGCAAACCAAAACATGCCAAATAACAGCCACATTGCCAAATGTGACAGCCACCACTTCCAAAAACCTGCCTACCACTGCAGGCTCATCATCATGGGAAAGGAAAAAAGAGAGTGGTTCATTCCTTTGAAGTATTAGCCTCCTGTTACCCACACAAGAGTGACAGGAGTGAGCCGTGCAAAAGGTGCTCAGAAAAGACTCTCTACCTTTGGGATGCCCTCCACCACAGGGCTGAGTGGGGCAAGCTGTGGCCATGTGTGGGGCAGTCCACAGCCTGTGGGAGCACCATGGACAGAGAGGAGTGTGAAAGGCCTACAACAGTGGGTGAAAGTGAGCAGAGGCCTCTTAGGCCTTGGCAGGGCAGAAGTGCTGAGCCCAAGGAGCCAGGTGCTTGCCAGAGAGCCCTGGGGGTGCTTCAAGGGACTCAGTGCTGACCAGTCACTGCTGCCTTAGGCTGCTCCTGCAGCTCAGCCAGGGGCCTTTCTGTCCAGATTTTTGCTTTACTTTCAGTTAGAATGGTTTAAGATGTCACCTGGTTGGTTGGTGGTTGGTTGGTTGGTTGGTTGGTTGGTTGGTTGGTTGGTTGGTTGGTTTTCTGGTCCTATTTAAACAGTGTAAAACTTCATGGAATCATAGAATGTTTTGTATTGAAGTGACCTTTAGAAATCATCTATAGATCATCTAGTCCAAACTGCCTCCATGGGCTGGGACAACTTCTACTGGACCAGGTTACTCAGAGCACCATCCAATCTGGCCTTGAACATTTCCAGGGACGAGGCATCTACAGCTTGTCTGGGCAACCTTTTCCAGTGTCTCGCCACTCTCACAGAAAATAATGTCTTCCTAAGATTTAAGCTAAATCTCCTCTCTTTTAGTTTGATACCACTCCTCTTGTTCCATCGCTGTCTGTCTTTCGTTAGAATGGTTTAAGAGGTTAACTTTTTTATTTGCTTTGTTCTGTTCTGGTACCCTTTTAATAACACAACAGTTGTTATGGTCCCCTCCAGTTACCAAAACCCAGGTGCAGACGCAATGCTTGCATGTCAGCAACTCATTTGGCTCTTGCAGTCACAGTTTAGCATCATGTAGAAAAAAATCTTGGTTAGTAGAAACTGATAATTCTGTATTCTGAACAAAACAAAGGAGTCTTTAAATGCATGTGGTTCATTGGTGCATTAAAGCTTGGGCAGCAGCTCACAGCCCTGAGTAAAGCTCTGCTCTGAGCACATAGTGAGAAAATATTTTGGCAGGCAGCTACGGACTGGCCGAGTGGGGAGGCACAATTCATAGGTTACGTCACAGTCACCACTGAGGAGCAAGGCTCTCCGCCAGCATATGGGTGTCTGTAGCATCTTTTCAGTTATGTATTAAGAGAGAAGTGCAAAGCTGAAAGCCTAGAGGTCAGGAGATTTAAAGCTGCAATTGTTAACATGGGAAAATGCAAACTGTCCTTCCCACAGTTAAGGTCTGTGATTTGGGCTTTTCTGCCTTTTCTTTTACTTTCAGTAATTAGGGTTTAGAGCAATAACATTTTTGATGTTATCTATGGAATGTATTTTGACTAAGCAAAAAGATAAGTGATGTTAATAAATATAAGTGAAAAATATACAGTTGGAGATGACTTGTTTTGACTTTCTAAAATTTGATGTACATGTATGTGCAGTTTAAAATAACGATTTTGTTTAACAACACCATGATGTAAATGTAAATTTTATACTCTAACAGACTGTGAAATTCCAGATCTATCAGCTGAGTATACCATACATAGTTAATTAATGACTGTGCAAATCAGAAAAATCAAGGTTAAGGAGGTGTTAAAAGACAGGAAGATTGTGGAGCTACTTCATAAAGTGACAAATGATGGCTGTCATTCATCTTGTCTCTGCCATGCCACAGTTTAAGTGTGATGTTTGTCTGCTGTGTTAACTTCAATTTTAAAAAGGAAAAGTTGTATAAACCAGAACAACTTCAGTCATAGCTAAGTCTGACCCATGAAACTGAGGGATGTAAAAAGGGAAAATTTTATATTTATATATATAATTATAT
>WEKX01000975.1:0-42006 GCA_013390025.1 Pitta sordida | reverse complement strand
GTTGCCTTTAAAATGATGCTTCTCACATTAAGCTCTGATCTTGTTAGTTAATAAATAAATCCTTTGTATTTCTCACTTGTAGCTTGCCTTGTTTTGCCTGTGATAATTTTTTTTTCCAGTTCTTCTCCTCCGGGAGAGTTTGTGGGTGAATCTCTGGCACCCAGCCAGGATCAAACCATGACAGGTGCAAAGAAAAAGTGATCAGAAAGAAGTATTAGAACTGCATCCTCTAAAGCCTTCTCTCTTGCTCTCATTTGTGGAGGATGCCTCACTTCCTCTCAAGGCTTCAGTCTTACCAATGATCTCATTAACTCAGAATCACAGAATCACTCATTCCTATGTTAACATTTAGGTAATATGCTATCACAAGCTTTTTGCTTCTCGTTATGTGATAGCATGTTCTGTAGTAGTCCTCTTCAAATTTTCTCATTTTTGAGCACCTTTTTCGCTAAGTTTGGCACATACAAAATTGTCCAAAACAGCTTCCTTTTTCTCATTCCATGAGACAAAGACCATTCCAGTAGTTTTCTTTTTTCTCTACATTTTCAAGAAAATACAGCAAGATTTCCACTCTTTTTTGTCATAAAACTGTCTAACACATCTATATTTCAGTGTCTCTACAGATGCTTCCGGTAATCTATGCCAAGGCTTCATATTCTGCAGCACCATTTCACTTGAATAATTTGTGCTGAGCTTAATACTTCTTCACATTTAAATATATACTCTGCAAAGCTTTTATAGCATTTGTTTAGTACTTTTTCCAACTTAGAAAAGCAATCATACATATCTTCTATAACAAGTCACTTCAAGCAAATGTATTGGCAAATCATCGAGAGACTCCTCACTTTCATATTCCTGCCTGCTTTTATGATTTGCTCCTTCTAAATACAACCTATCCCAGTTGGATTTACATGATTTAATTCCTCTCTTGCATTCTCATCATGTGGTACTCTTCCAGAATAATCACTCCAAGCATTGCTAATTAATTCAGCATTCATTTCCAATATGCCTTATTTACCTCTTACATAAGCAAATGTGTTCATATCCCTTATCATTTGTTCTCTTGCCTGGATGAGCTTGCAAATGATTTTTTTTTTTCTGTCTTGAGTTTCCTGCCTCCCTGGAGAGCTATAAAATTCACTGTTAACTCTACTTCTAGCTGACACTGCTTCTTTGCCTTCCTTTTTCGCCTGTTGTATTTGCACAGATTTCAAGTGATTGTTCCCATCTTTTCAGTTCAACAAACACTTTTACTTGAGTTTTTCATAAACAGGTCTGCTTTATTATCCGATTCAGTTCTAATATTAGTACTGGAGACTTTTTGAAGAAAACTTACCTATAGATCCTCGTCTGCCCCTTTTATATCTATTTACGTAAGAGATGTTATATCCACTAGGATGGGTTCTTGCCCACCCAGCGGCTTTGATGGTATTCTAGACAGCAATGAATTACTTTGCCTCAAAGTACTGTCTGTAAGTGCCAAAACACTTACATGGATGAAGAATCAAGGTAATGCAAAGCATACAGGTAAAGCATTAAAAAAGAAGCATTAAAAAAATTTATAAAATGGTCAGAACTTTAAAGATTCAGACATAATTTTCATGGACACGTATTTTTTCAGCTCTCCTTAGAAAATATGAATTCCTTTTGAAAGATGCATCCCTGACCCTTTTTCATGAATACATCTTCTACCAAACAGCTGATTTCTGCACAGTATGTTTGTAGAAACTCCGGTGAAACTGGACTCCATATCGTGACTCACTATGTTCTGTTTTGACAACTCAAAATCCTTCCAATGCGCAACCCTTTTTTTGTCTGGCTACTGGGCATAAAATTCAAAAAAGAAAGCAGAGAGAGAAAAAAAAATTTGCTTTCTGAAGAAGAGGAAAGATTAATCATCTCCACAATGTCTCAGCGGTGCAATGGAAAATAATTTCAGTGGGGCAGAAAAGCGACACACAGCAGAAAGCTGTGTGTCATTGCCACTTGCAGCCAAGAAGAGAGAAATGCGATAACCTTTAACCAGAACTCAAAAGCTCTATCATGTCACTTGAGTGTTAATTTAATTTTTTGACAAGGTTACTTTAATTAGTTGGCAGATGACAGGAAGAATCATGACAGGTAAGCATAACCTGACAGGTCCTGAATCCTTGCTGTCCTTTCTGCCTTTTAATTTTTAGTTGAAATTTGGTCTAAAATTTGCATTGCCATGAGACTAAATGTTGGCATGAAAGTTCCTGCACCAGATGTTAGTTTCACTTTTAGGAGATTTTGGATACATGCTTAGAATATTTTTTGCAACAACAACAGAATTGAACAAGAGCTTGCTTAATTTTTAAAGGATCAAAGTCAAGGCTGGCTTTTCTAGTTTTAGTCAGCAAAAAGGAACAACCAAGTCATCTCAATTTGAGATCACATATTAGTCTTTGAAGGAGTGTGAGTGTGAAAAAATATAAAAATGATACAGCTTTCAGAGTCAGTGAGATAAAAATGAAATAAGATACATTTCAGGGAGGGAGAAAAAGCTGTGTAAATCTGTTTTTATTTTTATTATGATTTTTAAAAATTGTAGTGTTTAAGAGCACAATTCACTGTACAAGTAGAACAGGAGGCTTTTCTGTTTTCAGCCTGTCTTCTGGTGGTTAGAAATTACAAATTTCTAATTGGGAAATACAAATACCACATCTGGGACTGTCACTGATCATTTAGGCTTGATGCTGCTCACAGTTCTGCATGTGAGTACCACTGCCTACAGGAACAGACCAGCAGTTCAGCAAGACAATTTGTAGGTGTTAAGCTGCACAGGACTATGCACTATTACCAGGATTGGAGTCTTAACTTCCAACTTTGCTTTTGAATGTAAAATGTGCCTCTATACCCTGAGGATGAACATAGCCCATAGTTTCCTTTCCTTCATCACTTCCAGGTAAATCAATGGAATTTCTGTTTAAAACTACGTATTTTATTTTCCCTTAGGATCATTTTATTTTGCATACTCCCTGGAGCCCACCTGTCAGACATGTTTATTGGGCTTGAGAAAATATTTTGCTTCAAATTACTCACTATTTGTGAGACTCATCAAGTTTGGACTGAGAGACCTTCCTTTTCCCTATGTGTTATAAAAATGACCTTGCTCAGCCCTAGGTGAAAGTCTGTTGACTATTCCACCACAACCCTCAGTCAGAGCTGAGCACCTCAGCCCTAAAACATCTAATACAGCAAACAAATTTCTCCTTATGAAGGATATTATTTCAGTGTGAGAATGCCACATTGTGTACTGGTCTCTGTTTTTAGCTTTTCCTTTTCTGTTTTGGATAATCAAATGCAGAACCATACAATGAATGCTGCTAAGATCTCCATTTCCAGGGAAATGGTGTCTCCTGACTCTAGCAACTGTGCCTGTTTTTTCAGACTGCCTTCACTTCTTGTTTTTTCACCAAGCACAGGTGGTGAACCTACATGCTGCCAGCCCATGTCTCCTACAGCTCGTAGGCTTTGCAGAGTTCTGACTCTTGGTCCCTTTGTTATGGGTGACAGCCAAAGTCAGAAGTATCTTCAGTGCTGACAACACTTGCAGAGAAGTTGCAGATCCATAAAACAGGGATATGGACTGCGTGTTGCTTTTGCTGTCGAGGGCGGGAATCGCAGTACATTTCTTTCTTAATTTTCTCAGCTGAAAACATGAAAACCCGAAAACCCTGGCAACCACCTGAATCAAAGCCATAAGGAACTTGCAGAAAATGACACTGATTCTCTCTAGCCACCTGAAAGACAGTTGCTCCCTCCTAAGATTTGGGTAAGTACTCTATAATTAGCATAGTCAATGAGTTCCATTAGAGGACCCTTTGCCTCAGCAGAGAGGTTGTGGTCTGGTCTTTCGTGCAGTAGGAGGGTTCATTGCCAGCTTCACTCCTGATGGGGTAACTATCATTTCAGAGCTTCTTAAGGGATAATGATGTCTTAAATGTAGTGCTTTTTGATTCTAATAAGAGCACAAACATCAAAAATACGTACTGACTTTTGGTTTAGAACCAATAGGCAGTCCTAAACTTGACTGTATGAAAGCCTTTGACACAGTTTCCCATGGTAAGCTTCAGGAGAAACTCTTAGACCATGGACTGGATAGAAGCATTTTATGTTGGATGGACAAGCTCAGAGAGTGTTGGTGAACGGTGCAACATCCACCTGGCAGCCAGTCACTAGTGGAGTCCCACAGGGATCAGTGTTAGGCCCAGCACTGTGCAACATCTTTATTGACGATATGGATAAGGAGATGGAGTCCACCATTAGTAAGTTTGCACATGATGCCAAGCTGGGGGCAAATGTTGAACTTCCAGAGGGCAGAAGGGGCCTTCAGAGGGACCTTAGCAGGCTAAAGAAACGGGCAGATTCCAATAATATGAGATTTAACAAGTCCATGTGCTGGGTTCTTCACAATAATCCCATGCATCGCTATCACCTGGGGGACGACTGGCTGGAGAGTGATGAAATGGAGAGGGATTTAGGGGTAATGACTGACAGAAAACGAAATATGAGCCAGCAGTGTGCTCAGGTGCCTAAGAGGACCAATGGCATCCTGGCCTGTATCAGGAATAGTTTGGTCAGTAGGACTAGGGAGGTTGTTCTTTCCCTGTACTCGGCACTGGTCAGACCACAGCTTCAGTACTGTGTGCAGTTCTGGTGTCCCTGGTTTAAGAAAGATGTTGAACTGCTTGAGAGGGTCCAGAGAATGGTGGCAAGGATGGTGAAAGGACTGGAGAACAAGCCCTATGGGGAGTGGCTGTGGGAGCTGGTGTTGTTCAGCCTGGAGAAGAGGAGGCTCAGAGGTGACCTCATTGATGTTTACAACTTCCTGAGGGGAGGTTGCAGTCAGGTGGGTGTGGATCTCTTCTATCAGGCTGACGACACCAGAACAAGAGGACATGGCCTTAAGCTGCGCCAGGGGAGGTTTAGACTGGATGTTAGGAAGAGATTTTTCACAGAGGGAGTGATCTCTCAGTGGAATGGTCTGCCCAGGGAAGTGGTGGAGTTGCCATCTCTGGAGGTGTTTAGGAAAAGACTGGATGAGGAACTCAGTGACATGGTCTAGAGGATGGGAGGCTTGGATGGGTGGAGTGTGGTGCCCATGGCTCTATGCTTGTGGGTTCGATCCCTGGGAGGCCATTCGCTTGGGAGCTGGCCTAGATGATCCTTGTGGGTCCCTTTCAACTCGGAATAAAAAAGGAAAACACAAACCCAACCAAATCCAAACTCAAACCCCAAACTCAACTCTGTTAACCTTACAACAATATTTTAGGTTTTTTGAAATAAGACAAAACACTGAAATCAAAGGTTAAAGCTGACAAGCAGAAATAAAGAGACAATAAAATTAACAGAAGAGTATTCTAAGAATGATATTCCTATATAGAATATATGTATATTCATAGTTTTTATGTGTATGTGTGTTTGTGCATGTGTATGAATATTTAATACATAAATACTTATTTCAGCATCTGCCTTAGCACAATTCTGACATTGTTAATGAACTAANATTTCTTTCTTAATTTTCTCAGCTGAAAACATGAAAACCCGAAAACCCTGGCAACCACCTGAATCAAAGCCATAAGGAACTTGCAGAAAATGACACTGATTCTCTCTAGCCACCTGAAAGACAGTTGCTCCCTCCTAAGATTTGGGTAAGTACTCTATAATTAGCATAGTCAATGAGTTCCATTAGAGGACCCTTTGCCTCAGCAGAGAGGTTGTGGTCTGGTCTTTCGTGCAGTAGGAGGGTTCATTGCCAGCTTCACTCCTGATGGGGTAACTATCATTTCAGAGCTTCTTAAGGGATAATGATGTCTTAAATGTAGTGCTTTTTGATTCTAATAAGAGCACAAACATCAAAAATACGTACTGACTTTTGGTTTAGAACCAATAGGCAGTCCTAAACTTGACTGTATGAAAGCCTTTGACACAGTTTCCCATGGTAAGCTTCAGGAGAAACTCTTAGACCATGGACTGGATAGAAGCATTTTATGTTGGATGGACAAGCTCAGAGAGTGTTGGTGAACGGTGCAACATCCACCTGGCAGCCAGTCACTAGTGGAGTCCCACAGGGATCAGTGTTAGGCCCAGCACTGTGCAACATCTTTATTGACGATATGGATAAGGAGATGGAGTCCACCATTAGTAAGTTTGCACATGATGCCAAGCTGGGGGCAAATGTTGAACTTCCAGAGGGCAGAAGGGGCCTTCAGAGGGACCTTAGCAGGCTAAAGAAACGGGCAGATTCCAATAATATGAGATTTAACAAGTCCATGTGCTGGGTTCTTCACAATAATCCCATGCATCGCTATCACCTGGGGGACGACTGGCTGGAGAGTGATGAAATGGAGAGGGATTTAGGGGTAATGACTGACAGAAAACGAAATATGAGCCAGCAGTGTGCTCAGGTGCCTAAGAGGACCAATGGCATCCTGGCCTGTATCAGGAATAGTTTGGTCAGTAGGACTAGGGAGGTTGTTCTTTCCCTGTACTCGGCACTGGTCAGACCACAGCTTCAGTACTGTGTGCAGTTCTGGTGTCCCTGGTTTAAGAAAGATGTTGAACTGCTTGAGAGGGTCCAGAGAATGGTGGCAAGGATGGTGAAAGGACTGGAGAACAAGCCCTATGGGGAGTGGCTGTGGGAGCTGGTGTTGTTCAGCCTGGAGAAGAGGAGGCTCAGAGGTGACCTCATTGATGTTTACAACTTCCTGAGGGGAGGTTGCAGTCAGGTGGGTGTGGATCTCTTCTATCAGGCTGACGACACCAGAACAAGAGGACATGGCCTTAAGCTGCGCCAGGGGAGGTTTAGACTGGATGTTAGGAAGAGATTTTTCACAGAGGGAGTGATCTCTCAGTGGAATGGTCTGCCCAGGGAAGTGGTGGAGTTGCCATCTCTGGAGGTGTTTAGGAAAAGACTGGATGAGGAACTCAGTGACATGGTCTAGAGGATGGGAGGCTTGGATGGGTGGAGTGTGGTGCCCATGGCTCTATGCTTGTGGGTTCGATCCCTGGGAGGCCATTCGCTTGGGAGCTGGCCTAGATGATCCTTGTGGGTCCCTTTCAACTCGGAATAAAAAAGGAAAACACAAACCCAACCAAATCCAAACTCAAACCCCAAACTCAACTCTGTTAACCTTACAACAATATTTTAGGTTTTTTGAAATAAGACAAAACACTGAAATCAAAGGTTAAAGCTGACAAGCAGAAATAAAGAGACAATAAAATTAACAGAAGAGTATTCTAAGAATGATATTCCTATATAGAATATATGTATATTCATAGTTTTTATGTGTATGTGTGTTTGTGCATGTGTATGAATATTTAATACATAAATACTTATTTCAGCATCTGCCTTAGCACAATTCTGACATTGTTAATGAACTAATCCAATTAGATCTTAATGCTTGTTTTCTATAGATTCATAATGACATCACAGACTGAAATTTGGGCCATCAAGATTGCAAAGATCAATACTAGAACAAGAAGATAATGGACAAAACACTCAACCTAACCTGCCAACCCTGTGTTATGCCCTAGTCCTGCTCCCCAGGATCATGTCCCTGTTTCACAGCAGGCGTCCTTTTCGAACAAGAACCATACACAAAGGTAAGGGAAATCTACAATGCGTTTCCAAACAACCACTGATGGCAGCAGTAAGAAGAGGTGGGAAACAGGATATACCAGGAAATGCCATTGCTTGACAAGGTACATAGCCTCAGTTTCTCTTACTCATTTATACTTCACAATTTAAAAATCCTGGTTATGGCAAGGTACAACACTCAAACCAGGGTAATTATCATCTCTGGTTCTTATCCTCCATTCAAATATTACTTGACAGTAATTAAGTAAATGAAGTTCTGGAGACTGGTATAATTGTAAGAAGATAGAGTCCCCAGACTTCTGTTGCAATTAAACAGTTTTTCATCACTTTGCGAAAGTCTCATATTGTTTGCAAAGAAATAGATTTTACTAACTGCTCTGAATGCATGTTTTGAAAAATTAACTACAGTGTAAAAGATAATAATTTCTATTTTTTAGTAAAAAATCAGGTGGGTTTTAATTGAAAGATCCACTAGGTCTGGCTGTCAGCTTGCTACTTCTTTTGGTACAACCACATGGGACAATGAGAAGTCACTCACTTCCACCCTTAGTGATTTGATTCAGACGGCATCAAATAGATGTGTTTTTTCTTTTTCTCTTTGGTGAAGGGAAGAGTTTGGGCATTGCTAATTGCTCCATGCACAAGCTCTAACATGGCTGGCTAAATGAAGTTCAGGAGTTCAGCTGTGTTTTGCTTATTGAGCTTGTACCTGTCAGTAAAGAAGCGGGAGACCATGGTTTCAAGCAGGTTTTTCTCAGATTTTACAATTAATTCCTCCAAGACACATTTCCCTCACATGCAACAACACATAAAAGATTGCCCAAATGTTCACTGATTCTGTTGGAAAGCAAAAGAAAGAGCTCCCTCCAAGGCATTTTACTTCATTGGAAGGAGGAGCATCAGTGAGATTTCTAACAGAGCTAATTAACTAGAATATTATCTTACAAACACTATTCTAATTGCACGGGTCAATATAATGCTTTCGAGATGCTGTCTCAAGGGCAACTGTCCCATTGCAAAATATGAAATACATATCATTTCTCAAGTGGCTTTATAGCAGTGCCATATAGATATGACAGTGATATACTGATAGTAGAATAACTATGAGAAATCCAAGCTATTTTTCAAGCTATTTTTCACATCAATGACTGAGCTCCATGGGAATTGGTGAGTCCAAGTCTGATGAAGGCATGATTTGAAGTCTGTGTACACATTGCTAAAAGGCAGGTGCAATTGTATCTCTCCATCATTATTCTTAATAAATACCTAACTTAGTTTTATGAATTGACTCTCTGAGTACATCTTTAACTAGCACAGGGTAAATTCATCATGATGAGCAAGATAAACTCAGAGAGATCCACCACAGGGAAGAGAATGTGACTAATAGATGTGGAGAGTGGAGAAGAATTTAAAAATTGAAGCAGCTGCAGTACAGGGTGTTAGGCTGCCAGGAATGCGGTATTTCAAGAAAGAACTAGTCAGTTCAGTGTAGACTGCTGTCAGAGCCCTATGATTCTGGAGAAGGAGACAGAAGTGTTTCTTTGAGAAAGAACATGAAAGGGAAAATAAAGGAGAGAAGTTGTGTCTTGACTGGCAAGATGATGTGGTTGGGGGAGGCTCAGAGAGGAAATTACTTGTTTATTTTCAAAACACAAACCACCTCATGGTAATATTAGCAGTGAAATCAGAGAAAATTCTAAGGCAGAATATTTTAGCTGGTTAATTTGGGTATTTATTTTGAAGATCTAGAACATGCATATATATTTGTTTCTCCATGCATGTGTATAGAGATACATGCATATATGAATACACATTTTTATACCTACATGTGTATATTTAGATATACGTATATATACATACACATCCCTCTCTTCATTTCCACACAAAGCAGGTGTCTGATTGCCATTTCCAGATCTGCAGCATACTTTGAGTACTAGTTGTCACTTGCTTTAAGAAAGTGGGATATTGAGCAGGAGTTTAAGCAATACGCTCCATTAATCCAAGAAAAAGGTAAGTCATGTTAACCAGTTAGTCAAGCCATGCTTATTTCCCCTCTTTTATCTACAGAGTATACTAATGAACATGGCCACAAGGCTTAATGACTTTTCCTTTTACCAAACAACCAACAAAGTGAAGAAAAGATTTATAACACTGAAACTGTTATGCATTTGGTTTACATCCAAAATGTTCTGTTTTAGAAATACCTTATCACACACAGAGCAATTATGAAAATAGAAACTTGCCATTCCAGTTGTATGATACATTTCTCAGTCTGCCAAACACTAAATATAACCCCAGGTGGAAAAGTTTTACTGTTCCTTTATTTCTCTTCTGTTCCCAGGTTTATTCTACTCAAACAATTACAAAAACAGCTCTAGAATGAATCACTGCAGAGAAGTTCACAATATACTGGCCGAGAATTTTATCAAAGAAATGCTTGAACCTAATTAGCCATTTAGAATATCTATAGATCACTTTTATTATCTTTTTATCAACATTTTTTTCAGATGGAAACTGTTCCTGAAAATATTACCATAAGACTGAGTTTCTGTGTGTCATTATCAATTTAAAGTAAGTAGAAAAGCATCACAATTGCCTAATCATTTCTTTGTGGGCTAGGGAGACATTAAAAAAAATCATGAAGACATCAGAAAAAATATTTCACACAAATATACTTATAGTTTTAAAATACAAAATGAAATACGGAAGTATAGTAAGAAGACAGAAGTCAGTGGAAAACTGAAAAGTTCTAAATTCTGAAATCCACTTCCATTTGAAAATCCATTTTCTTTTTTTTTCTTTTTATTTAATTCAGGAAATTGGATAATTAAAATAATCAGCATTAAACATAACCAAGACATAATCCTCATTATGTTATATTATCTTGAAATCCCCTTGCTAACCTTGCTTTTAAGAGCATTTGATGAAAACTAGCATCTTACATAAGCATGTAACACTTAATCCAGTCACGCCTATAGACACAAGATGGTTTACAAAATCATAAATTATGTATATTATAGGTTACTCACTCTATGAATAAACTATTAAATCAGTAGTTAAAACTTCAGCAGTTATGCAAATCTGAGACTGCATTCTCTGCTGTAGCACTGAGGTGGCAAGTAGGAGATGATGGCTTCATGAAGTTTTATCATAAGTCAAACATCAAAAGCACTAGCACGAATCCTTTTGAGAGTGTCTGGATGAAAAACTTTCTCAGTGCTGCAATGCTCTTCATAGACTATAGACCAAAGACGTATTCAAAAATTACATGTATTCAATGAGTTATTTGCTTATGCGATTGTTGCCAAATCATTAGAGAGAAACATCACATCATTGCAAACTTGAATGAATATTCATATGGCACAAATAAACAATGAATACTCAACATGGTAAGATGACAAAAATTATGCTAAAATTATGTTGAAATTGTTTTGGGAACCAATTCAAATTCATAGCCTGTTGGCAAATGATTTGCTGAAACAAAAAAGAGCTACAATTGTCATAAAATCATTTGCATACGTCAAATGTTGCAGTTATTTTATTTAGCCACAAGGGCTCTACAACTTTGAAGTCTGAAATCAACTCTCATCTGAAATAAAGAGGTTTTAGAAGAGGTGCTGATTAATTGCCATTGGTTCCCAATATTAACCCTCTTATGAAGACAGATGAACAAGTCTGGTCTACAGATTCTCTTATTTAAACGCTGTNTCATATACCAGCCCATCCCAAAGAACCTAGATCAGATCCTACCACAATGCAATTCTGTCACAAAACATCTGTCCAAAAGATCTCTGCTGAGCTCCCAGCTCCAGCGGCCCGGTTTTTCTGGGCTTGAAGATTATCTGTGTCTCTGGGCAGCACTGCTTCCAAGAAAGATACCTGGAGGTCTCCAGCCTTCCTTTCAGGCACATTCATCCCATTGTCTGTCCCCAACCTTGCAGTCTCATTGAAGGGCAGCTGAGTGCATCATCTCTCTTTCAAAACATTGCACCCACATCACGAGCATCCCCAAAACTCAGTGACCTATTCTAGCTGAGTCATGACAACATCTTCTCATTTTCTCTCTGAAACAAATACAACAGCAGCATTTAAGATTAAAAACCTGTCACACTGTAAAGTTGAAGCCCTTTCATAGTTTGCATTACATAGAGACTGGTGGCTAATCTGCAGTAGCCTATTGTGAGCTGCATGGTCTGTGCTCTGACATCAGTAGGTCTTGGACTTCTAATTTCCAAACTACAGCTGCTGCTAAAATCTCATCAGGCAAAACTAGTCACCTTTGCTCCCCCTTTTTTTTTGAGGAATTTGGAGGTGACATTGTGACTTTGCAGAATGGATTTGCCTGATGTGACTCCTACAGTGCTCTGTTGCTTTTCTTGGTGCTGACAGTAACTAGGAAGTCAAGGAAAACTTCTTATTTTGGTGTTTGGTTTTACTGCCAACATTTCAGAATATGCACTTGAGCCTTAAGTCAGTTACATTATTTGTTCTCACCTTCTTTGGTACTCCCTGAAAACACAGAGAATACCAGTCATATTTGCAAAATACATATATAGTTAACTGGAAACTGGTAAAACACCCCACAGCTGAAAGTTGAAGGCACCCTATGTGTCAGTCATGGTGTCAGCAGCTGCTTGCAGACCCAGAGCAACAGACTACTTTCAGTCTCCCAGGTGTTCTCCAGGCTTCTGGAGAGATTCAGTTTTCCTGAGAATACTAAGTGCTTCTGCATGCTTTCCCGGTGGGCTTTTTGTTGCACCTTTTTTTGGGGGTTTTTTCCTCCCCTGATTGCACACTTGGTTCAATAATCAAGTCTTGCTGGTTCAGGGAAGAGATTTGACTGAGGTGAGCTGCCTGAAATATTTCAGTTGTATCTGAGCATTGTACAGAGGAGTCGTCCACCACTCCCAGGGCCAGGCATGTTTACCACTTGGTCACCTGTTGGTAGGACCAGTGCTGTCACTCATACTATTTTTTTTTTTCTGCTGTAAATATACGGAAGGATTTGCACAAAAGTTTCCTGACTCTTTTATCCTCTTTTTCCAGCAGGACAAATTTTGCAGTATGCCACTGATAAAACATACCGCAAAGCTGTAGCCATTTGTTTCCATTTAAAGAAGCTGCTACCACTCTTTTCCTTTACATTTGCAGCTACAGCCCCCTTTCTTGTCAAAGCAGACAGATTCTGTGCACAGGAGCTTGAAGTTACTGAAGCCTTAAAAGGTAGAACAGACTCTCCTCTTGACATCTGCTGGAGAAAAGAGATTAATAAAATAGACTCATGGAGCATGCCTTATTTTAATATATCTGTGGGGATATTTTTCCCATTCTTCCTTTGTACTCTGCTCTTTTTTAAAGATAATTAATTTACAAGTGAAGAAGATTAGGTCGTTGGGGAACTGCAAGTTTAATTTGATTTTCCCCAATTTCTTGAAAAGAATGAAAGCCAATGTTTTATTAGTGATTTCTGAAACTTAAACTTATTGCTGACCCTTACTACTGCCAGTCAGGTTCTGAGAAGGAATTGAACACAGATACCAGACAACAAGAATGTTGCAGATGTGGCATAACCTGTAATCCAAGGCACAACCTGTAATCCAAGGCACCTGCATTTACGGAGATCTGCAAGGGTGTCTAAACTGTCTTGTTGCATTATTTAGGCATGAACTGACAGAAAAGCATGTCACATTCCCAGGAATTTTGGATGTTGACTAATGTAGGAGAGTAGGTTTATAATACAAAGTTCCACCAAAACATTTATTATAGTTGTGACTTCACTTGGAAGTAATATGGTAAGTGAGTTCTCAGTCACTCCCTTTTAATTCAGATATTCAGCACTAGGAATAGCTATTGGGAACATGACTGTGCAGTAAATACTAAACCCCAGATCAAGAGCCTCTCATAGTGCAATATCCGTGTTCAGTAAGAGAAGAGGAAAACCAGAACATCAAAACACGTCTAAATTTTCAAGGCTTTATTAAATAAGAAATTGAAAATTAAAAACAAACAAACAAACAAACAACAGACAAACAACAAACCAACCAATCAACAAACAAAACCCCCAAACAAAATAACCACCAAAAAAATCTTCCTTTTCCTATAGTGGCTAGAACTACCAGATTTGTAACTTATCTTGTTAAATATGAGAGCAGATATAATCTATAATAATAGAGAAAATAGCAATAACTCCCTATAATTTCTAATAATTTGGCTGTTGAAAACCTGGGTTTTCTACCATGATCAAAAGTTGAAAAAATTAGTATACTCATACAAAATCATGTACATTGTCACAACCTGGAGTTTCACTCATATTTTGTAATTATAAAATGTTTTCCAGCTGTTAGAATGAGGACTTCACTTGTGCTACTGGAGATCTTAGTGGTCACAGTTCATTTTCTCTCAGTAGCATGGAGCTCAGTTCTAGGTCCTTAAGCTGCTCTAATATAAAAGCAAAAGAAAAATGACTCCTTACAGTGGCCGATAATAAAAAGGGAGAGTAATAGTTGGCAGATGTGATCACTGGAGAGACAGACTCAAGAAGATGTTTACAAGAAAGAAGTTTAAAAATATACCTGCTTTCATTTGTGAGCCAAAGTCTGTATACTGAAGGAACTGAACACACCAGCCTTTCCTGAATTTGTAATTGCCAGTAATGGAAGCGGAAATAAATGCATTTGCATTTATGGAAGTTGCCTTCCCCAGCCTGCCCTTTAAAGGGTTTGCCCTTGTAGAAAGTGACAGCAATACATTGTGAATTAATTCCCTTCTTGCACATGGGCAAGAGAAAAACTGTGCCAGAAAACAAACAAACCAACACAAGTCATACTGTGATTAACAAGTTATATACAGAATGAATCTCTTCCTGTCTTCAGGGATTAGCTGACAAGTATTCCTCTTGCCTCATTGGTGGATAGGCTCATGGCTGGGCTGTATGACCCACTTAACTCCATGCCATTCACAATGATTTCTATGAATTTGGAGTATTGAAAACAGTTACTATTTTTTGTTTTCAGTTTACTGATTATGGAATAAATAAAATGTCTCTTTGCCTACATTTTATAGACTGGTGGTAATGAGATCTCCTAATTACCCTTTACTACATTATGTATTAAGCGGCTACAGGAACTGGGGTTGCTCAGTGTGGAGGAGGCTCACAGGTGACCTAATTGCTGTTTACAACTACCTGAGGGGAGGTTGCCGCCAGATGGGTGTGAATCTCTTCTCTCAGGCTGACGACACCAGAACAAGAGGACATGGCCTTAAGCTATGCCAGGGGAGGTTTAGACTGGATGTTAGGAAGAGGTTTTTCACAGAGAGAGTGATCGCTCATTGGAATGGTCTGCCCAGAAAAGTGATGGAGTCGCCATCCCTGGAGGTGTTCAAGAGTAGGCTGGATGAGGCATTTAGTGCCATGATTTAGACAATGCGTTGGTGTTGGGTTACAGGTTGGACTTGATGATCTCCAAGGTCTCTTCCAACCTTGCTAATACTGTGATAGTGTAATATATAAAATGCCTGAAGGACGCAGAATAACAGTCTCTCTTATAGAGGTGGCACATGGCTGCCACTCCCTGCAGCCCACCCTCCTTGTACAGCTCCATTATTCAGGAATATGTGTAAGAGATGTTAGAGGGTATGCAGTCCTACTTATTCCATTCAATATGTATGTGTGGACCTGTAGACCCTGAATTTGACTAGTACCCTCCTTGCTTGGAGCTGCCTCCACAATATCCTACAGCAAAACAACCCAGGTGCTCACCACCCAAGTTTGGAGTGGTGCTTTAATTTCTCTGCTTTAAACCAGTCTCCTTTCAGTTTCCTTGAGCATAACCAGTGCTAGTACGTCATGGGATATGGATAACATCCTAGTTATATAATCAATTAATCTTCTGCCTTTGCGTTTGGTAGAGGTCAGTCCCATCCCCCATCCATCTCCTCTAGTCACTGATGAACTGCAGCCTCCTTAGCCACTCCTTATGAAGAAACTTCTTCATCCCTTTGATCACTGCCATTTTTCTTCTCTGTACCTTCTCTAACACCACTGTGTGCTTCTTGAAATGTGGCAAACCCAATACTTTTCCTGATGATGCCCAGAGCCTCATTGGCTTTTCTGGCTGCTGTTGCACAGGTCAATATTTTTGAAAAATAGTCAGCAATAGATCCAAGATGTCTTTCCTGAGTTGTAGCTGTCTGTCCTGAGTCACAACAATACCTTATTTTTTTTATATCTTCTCTTAATACTCTTTCCAGTAACAGCCATGATCATTTGCAACTCCCTTCAGACAGGTAGCAGCTCCAACTCTCTGATGATCTGCTACTCTTCTCAAGATAACTGCTTCAGTATCTGTCCTGTTCCTTTTGAAATTAAGTAATAAAGTCTGACTGGGCCATGTGGCATTTTTGAAAGTTTTTGTATCACATTGTGGCATTTCTGAAATATCTTTTATATTGTAATCTTCATTTTTCTTTCTATAGTTTAATTTCCTAATGATAAATATTATTTGGTATAGAAACTGTGTGTCTTTTGACACACAAAACATGCCCTAAGTAGCTGCTTCATTTTATAGCTCAAAATGATTCCTAGTTTTTTAAGAAATTTCAGCATATCTGAAAATGATGGCTGCTACCAAATGATAACTTTTTACAGAATTCAGAGTTCTTCACAAGCATTTCTAAAGTATGGAACAACATACTGTTCTCTTTTATTCATTTCAGCCAGGTCCAGGATGAGTTGCACACATGCTCATGTATTTCTACTTTGGTTTTACATATCTCTAAAAATGGTTTTGTACATGGTAGGGCTCCTTGTAAATGCTGTACCACTTGTCACAGCATTTATCTTTTGAAGTACTTAGGTGCTGGAATGAATGCACAAAAATCATGAGTAGATTTCAATAAATATTGCCCCAAAGAAGTTCTGGCTCGGCCCAGCTATACTATGTATATCAAGAGAGAGTAGGAATACACAAAAGTGATTGGGGGGGAGAAAAGTCCACCTAGTGACATTTTGTTATCTAAGAAAGTAAAAAACATTTTTAAGGGTTGAGGACCCACAGACACTTTTGTAAGAGGGAAGTAAAATGGGATTCCAAAACCACACAGAATAATGCTAGGAGAAAGAGGAGAATTTATTTGAGTGTTAGAAATCATGTTCTGTAGTAAACTTTTAACTGCTGTTTTCCAGAGAAGGTTGAAAGAAATAAAACATCAGTAAGTAATAATCTGATAATAGAAAAGCAAATCAAAGAGATTTGGGGTCTTGCTGGTTTTGGGAGGTTTTGTGTTTTGTGTTTGTTTTTTTCTTGGTTGGTTGGCTGATGGTTTCTTGTTTGTGGTATATTCAAAATATACATTTCATAAATATTAAAAAATATATGCCAAGTCTTTCTTTAGACAAGTCTTTCAAGAGGTGCTAAGCAAGAGAGATTTTCTACATACTTCAGGAGCAAGGCTTTCAGTATTATGTCCTAGTCTAAGTAAGCCTTTGAGTAGGCTTACAAAACCTCACGAGAAAAATCCTTTTCTTTGTTAGTCTTTTAATGTCACAGTATATTTCTCCAAATTGACTTTCACTTATCAGCTACTTTTTTGTATGAAGAAGTAGTCTCTGAGTGGGGGTAATACTGGTAGTCTTCCTCTTCCTAAAAAAAAGAACTCTCTAAAATGAATTGCCAGCTGGGCTTTTCTTTGGGTCTGGAACTCCTCTTCAGTAAGCAGTTGGTCTTCCTGCCCTAAGTTGCCTGTGGCACCTTTAAACATCTGCTGTAACAAAAAGGTCACATCATGGAGCAAACTGAGGGCGGGCCTTAAGCTCCACTATCTCTTAAACATTTGCCCTCTCTATGCACGGAAGAAGTTCTTTTGACTGATATTTTATACTATTTAGAAAGGTTTGGGGTTTTTCAATCAGCTTTCTAGGGAAGACACAAAGCATGATCTGTATTTCAGTCAAGTATCGGCCTCTCAGCCAGGGACCAAACAGATGCACAAATCAACACTCTTGGCAGTTATGTGAATGTCTATAACAACATCTATTCACTTCCAAGGAAGTTGCTTGTCTAAACTTTCATTCAATACCTTGAAAAAGCAAGGCAAAAGGCACTGCTGTGTCTCAGTGTTTTTCTGCACATTTATCACATCTTCATTCTTAGAGAATAGACCAAGGCGTGACATACGATGTTTGTTGAGAGTGCAGCAGCTCCTGTACCATTAGACACTTTCTAATAAAGTGTCTAGGCTAGCTACTGGGCTGCATGCCTTTCATCATCTGTCTGGCAACTGACTGGCTTCAAAGGAAGGCTTACAAATTGTAAGACCTTGGACTACCACTCCATTTTTTTCTGTCAACTGGAATAGCTGAGTAACTCCAATAGGTAGGCTTGTTTGGATGCCACCGATGAGGAAGGCAGTTGCAGGCACTGGTGCAAACATTTCAGGAGGCAGATACCAAACCCAGCTGTGATGGATGCCTCAGAGCACAAAATGTGCTGCTGTATCCTGAGATACTTCTCTGCTGCAGATTTGGGCATATGGAACAACAGATTGGTGGACAGGGAAACTGGTTAAGTTTATTAAGTCTATATAAGTCTTACTGAATAATGATTAATATACTTGCAGTTGAAAGAGTACAGTTTCAGGACTACTTTCAAGTGAAATGTCATTGTTTTATGATCTCTGGACGGATTGTTATATGGGAATGTTTTTGCTGAGTCCTAGTAACCTTTCATTACTGTTAAGCATTCTGCCTAGGTAATGTTTAGTATACTTTCTCTTTGCAATGCTCTGTGGTTGTAGGCCCACTTGCTAAAAGATGTCACCTTTCTTAAGAAAAACAAATGAATAAAAAGTAAACAAATGGCTTTCAGCATTGCAAATAATATTTAGCCCTGAAATGCTATGAAGGAGGGCAAAGCCCAGAATAAGATATGTTCGTGTGGGTTCCAGGACACCAAGATGTGACTAATACATCACTAAAGCATGTCCCTTTTACTCATTAATATTTGAGCTATGCTTATACTTCATTTCATAGGAAGTATTTGGACCATGTATCAAGCAGTAACCATCCAGCTGTTATTACTATTACATCAACATTTAAAATGAATGAGAAAAATCAAACTCTCTGCTGTAATGTACTGTTTCATCTGCATATGCATCCATGCCATAGAGCCATGATAAGTTATGTACTGTTCTAACTGTAAAGGTTATTTCTCTTATGGTCATGTAGCAGAGTCACGTGCTTTTGCAAAAGAGAACCTGTCTCTGCCTCCCACTGCTACTGCAAAGAAGCCCTTACGTGCAGCAGCAGTCATGAAGCTACACATATTTATACAATTACATCTAATATCGTGCTGGGTTGGTGCACACGGACCTTTTCTCATTAGAGTGATTTACTAGGAGCTGTGTACAAATAGTATATGTAAAATGTAGGTTGAAAGAAGTGAGAGGAAAAGTGTAGAAATTGTTTCTATATATTATGCATTTGCATACTTACGTATTTATGCAACTTGGTGTATGTTTTCTGTCATGGAAAATGGACAAGGATATACTGTGCATATATATAACGGTAGATAGAATAGAGATAGCCTACTCAGTTTATAAAACCAACCTATGACAGTGATTACCTTTCATCTCAAATCATGATTCCTGATTTTTTAAAGGTCGAGGATCTGATGTCTCACTGAGAAATTCAAAACTGCCATTCAATATAGTACATCGAAAACAGAGAGAGTGTAGAGTCAGTTCTTTCCCAATATGACTGTGTATATGAAGCTGTTATGACACCCATCCACAAGAAGGGCAGGAAAGATGATCCAAGGAATTACAGACCTGTCAGCCTGACCTCAGTCCTGAGTCAAGTCATGGAACAGATAGTCTTGTGTGCTATCACACAGCAACTGCAAAACGACCATGACATTAGAACTAGTCAGCATGGATTTTGGAGAGGCAGGTCTTGCCTGACCAACCTAATCTCCTTTTATGATCTGCTGACTCTCCTGGTTGACGATAAAAAGGCCGTGGATGTTGTGTACTTCGACCTTAGCAAAGCCTTTGACACGGTTTCCCATAATAAGCTTCAGGAGAATAAGTTTCAGGAGAAACTCATAGAACGCGGACTGGACAGAAGCATTTTATGTTGGGTTAGGAATTGGTTGGATGGACGAGCTCAGAGAGTGTTGGTGAATGGTGCCACATCCATCTGGCAGCCACTCACTAGCGGAGTCCCACAGGGATCAGTGTTAGGCCCAGCACTGTTCAACAACTTTACTGACGATATGGACAAGGGAATTAAATCCATCATCAGCAAGTTTGCAGATGATCCCAAGCTGGGAGCAAATGTTGAGCTGCTGGAGGGTGGGAGGACCCTTCAGAGGGACCTTGACAGACTAGAGAAATGGGCAGACTTCAACAGCATGAGATTTAACAAGACTAAGTGCCGGGTTCTTCACTTTGGACATAACAACCACAAACATTGCTACTGACTGGGGAATGAGTGGCTGGACAGTGGTGAAATGGAGAGGGATTTAGGAGTAATGATTGACAGAAAACTCAGTATGAGCCAGCAGTGTGCCCAGGTGGCTAAGAGGGTCAATGGCATCCTGGCCTGTATCAGGAACAGTGTGGTCAGTCGGACCAGGGAAGTTATCCTTTCCCTGTACTCAGCACTGGTCAGACCACATCTTGAGTACTGTGTGCAGTTCTGGGCTCCCCAGTTTAAGAAGGATGTTGAACTGCTTGAGAGGGTCCAGAGAAGGGCGACAAGGATGGTGAAAGGACTGGAGGACAAGCCCTATGGGGAGCGGCTATGGGAACTGGGGTTGTTCAGCCTGGAGAAGAGGAGGCTCAGAGGTGACCTAATTGCTGTTTACAGCTACCTGAGGGGAGGTTGCAGCCAGATGGGTGTGGACCTCTTCTCTCAGGCTGATGACACCAGAATGAGAGGGCATGGCCTTAAGCTACGCCAGGGGAGGTTTATACTGAATGTTAGGAAGAGGTTTTTCACAGAGAGAGTGATCTCTCATTGGAATGGTCTGCCCAGGGAGGTGGTGGAGTTGCCATCCCTGGAGGTGTTCAAGAGAAGACTGGATGAGGAGCTCAGTGACATGGTCTAGGTGGTGGGAGGCTTGGATAGATGGAGCATGGTGCCCATGGTCCCACACTTGTGGGCGTGTTCCCTAGATGGGTGTTCCCTTGGGAGTTGGACTAGATGATCCTCTGGGTCCCTTCCAAACTCAGAATAGCCTGTGAACCTGTGAACACACAGCAACTATGACATCTGAAGGTCTGGTTCCCTAAATACAGCCTAGAAGCTGCAGACAGAGAGACCTGCTTAAACTGTACAGGACAGGAAACAACTACCTGCAGCTCTGAATTCTCCATTGATCCACGAAGCAGAGAGAATGGGGATGGCATAATATACATCAGCAACTGGAATATCTGTTTTACTAATGATGAGAAGCTACTTACATAAACTGCAGTTGAAATAATGTGCTTCAAAATTGAAACTGCCAGATTAGGTTATGAATGGGCCCCATGTGGTGTGCCATTTAGGTATCTTTATATATGCTTTTTAAAAATGAAGGACTCAGGCTTGGAAAGATTATACGGCACTTTAAGTAGTTTACCTTTCAGCAGACATTACAGAAAATAGTTTGTGGAGTCCACAGAGACTGCCTATTGCACAGCGCTTAAGACAAAGAAATGGATACCATTTAAAACAATGAAAGAAAATATAGAGTGCTGATCTGAAAATATCAAGAATTTATTTTGTTCTACACTTTCTATTCTAAGTTGCAGAAGAGGGAAGAAGAAAAGTGAAAAATATGAGGAATTAAATAACTGAGTGATATGTGAAATGAAAAAGACTAAATATGCTTCTGAAACTAAAATGCAGTACTATTTGTAAGCCTCTAGTATGGTAACCTATATATCTGTGTGAAGAGTAGAGAGCAAGTTTACATTTTAACACTATTTCTCAGGAATACTAATGGTGTGGAAGGAAAATATATTTTGGTGACATTAACACAGCTGACTTCAGAAACAGGAATCATGAGACGATGGACAGATTCCTCTTCTTTGAGGGGAGGTGTGTTTGGAGGGAGCCTGTGTGGGGTTGTCCTTTCAGATATCATGACATTACAGCTGTAGGACAGAACAGTAAGACCACGGTTCCCATTCACAAGAACAGTTTTCAGGTCACTTCTCTGGAGTATTTGCAAGGATTCAGGTTCACGTAGCTAAGAGCTAGCTTGGAAAGATATTGAGAGTTTCTTCTTTTTGTATTGAACAAAAGAGTCTTCTGCTGAGGGTCTTGGAGAAAGTTTTGTGAAAAACAAATAGCTAAATATGGCCTCTTAGGTTGCCCTTTGTTCTCAGAAGTGACTGCTCTCCTCAGCAGTGTACAAGCTGGGTACATTTAAATCAGACAGGAAACTCAGGGAACAAATTATGGATTTTTGTGCCCTGTTCTTTTAGTGCCTCCTCAAGGAAGCTTCATGTGCTACCAAGAAACATAGTTATTTCTGGGATCCGAGGCCTCTTCTTTGTATGTAAAGCCTGGCTTTCAGACCTAGGTTCTAATCATAAGCACTACACAAGCCTGAAATGAACCAATGGGAAATTCAGCAGCTGCATGCTGCAGTTCTGGATAAAAGTGATATGACCAATTGGAGCTCAGAGATAAATATGAAATAGGCTTCAAAAACTTTGTCTTGGGCACTGGGGTGTTGAGAATATAGCCATTAACGATTACAGAATGCCCAGAAATGCCTTCAATTTAAAAATTGTCTCAAAAAACAGGGAATTTTCAGGACAAAATAGATCTAACCCCTTGATGGTGGTTCACTGGTTCTTCACTGGCAGGACTATTCATTTTGGCTTTCTTATGTTTATGTTTCTATTTTAAGAACTATAGGCAGTTATGCACAAAATATGTTCACTAGAGGGGTGTTATTGCAGCTGCAAGGTCATTGCAGTCTAAGTCAGCAAGAGCATTTTATGGAAAAAAAAGCCTTCTGCACTGGATACAAAACAACAACAAAAGTTAGTCTCCCTGAAATAGAAAGGAAAGTTATGCTTATTTGATTTGAATGAAGGGAGCTCTCTGCACTGTCCAAGGTTTTATGTTTTCTATATCTGTTTCTTCAAATCTGTATTCTGGGTTGTGACACTCTGCCTTGAAAGCTTTGTTCATGGTGCCTGTGATGGAAAGAAAGAATAAGAATTAAAAAGAAGATGTAAAAGGACAGAAGACACTCTAGACAGCAGCAGCTGTGCTAGGCTGACAAACAGTAACTCCTCCATTCTTTACAAAGTGGGACAGTCACAACACCTTGCTGTTGTCATTGGGCTACATTAAAAAGCCAAAATGAACAGCTAGAGCACTGTAGCGATTAGTGCTTCTACTGCGCACAATTAATAATCAGAGCATGTAGATGGTCTCCTTTCCTTGCCAGAGACTAGGCAATAAGTGAAATTTCAAGGGTCTGATAAGCAAAAATTTCAAGGTCACTCAACCCAAGTAGGGTACATGGTAATAAGCTTCACTATAAATAGCAATTCAGTGACCTGTTGCTGTCATTCTGGGTGAGTTATCAGTGGTCCACTTTCAAGTATTCACCATTAAGAACATTATGCTCCATATTGAACTTCAGTCTGTAGAGGTTGTAGCTCTTTTCCTTCTTCAGACACAGGAGTGAGACACATCCCATCAGGGTGAAGCCATTATGAGGCATCTAGTTTATGGTGATTATTTAGGCTTCCTCTGTAATAACAAAGGATTCATCTTACTATGAAATTAATTGACTTCTGGAAGTGCCTATTTTCAGTTAACCATGAAGGAAGTTTACATGACTGTCCTTAAATCAGGGATCTGTATTTTAGAATGATAGAGTATAAATTCCATGATTGTGTTCATTGCTATCCAATGTCAGTGCAGTTACTAGGCATGACCTTACAGGGCTTACCCTAGAGGGTTAATAAAATGAAGGACAATACTTACCCCAAATATGGACACCCAAAAAACCAAAGGATGCTAAATTCATATAGGAAGAAAAGGACAAAATTATGTGTCCTAGTTATAGGGGCCAGGACCAGTTTATCATTATGTGGGTATAACCAAAGCTGTATATTCAACACCCTCTATGCAATTTCTGACGACTCTTAATAATGAATCACTTTTACCAACTGCTCAGGGCACACCTGACACTTTAGGCTACAAGATTATGAAAGAGAAAAATCGGATAAGCAGGGGAATTTTCATTTTTCACACAATGACTCAGTTGTGATAACTCCTCTGCAGGGAGACATTAGCATTTTCATACCCAGCTGGAGGGGTCGTCTCTGCTAATGGGCCAATAACGGACCCAACAGCACTGGCATAATAGGCAGCTGCAACGACCTAGGTCATCAAAGATTCAAAAAATATCCCAAAACTCACAGAGTTAAACCACCCATTGTGAAACCCCCACAGTGGGGAAGGAATCGGGCATTCCCACCTGAATCTGGGTATATATGTATAATCTTCCAGTTTGGCGACTTCTGGTGCCACCTTTCTTTCTGCTTTACACCCAGGGGAACCACACAGTGCTCAGCACAGGAGCTAACAAGTACCATGCTGTTCTCATCCCAGGGTGCTGGGTTATATCCTGTCGCTGTGGGTTAAAACTAGTTTTTCTTCTTATCATTGTATATACGGTAATTTTTTTAGTAAATCGCAACTCTGACTTGTAAGCTCTCTTACATTGGGTTCATTTTTCCTGCTGATTTACTTTTCAAACCAGCACATTATAGCAAACACCTGGCAAAAAAAAGAAAGTGTTCAAGGGGGCTTGGAAAACATCCCTGAGTAGATGCAGCCATGCAGGTTGGTTCTCTTTTTCTCCATCAGGAAGGGTCAGGAGGCTATGTTTGTGCGGGGTATTGTTTGTGGTATTAAATACAAGCACAAGTGACACAACAAGCAACTTGGTTGTCCAGCAGTCTCCAAGGCTTTAAAAATAGTCTTTAAAAGGAATGTAAAATCATAGCATAGTTCTATGATTCCAGGAGATGAGTGAGGCTTTAAAAATAAGACTTCCAAGGGGAAGAAAAAGCAAGAAAACTCCACAACAATATGACATATGACAGCTTTAATTGCTGCCTCTCATTAATCTCAGGATGTCAAGTTCTGACCCCTCTGCATGATAATACGTATATGTCAATGTAATTCCACTGTAATCATCTTCATCTTCAAAAAATCTGAGGGGTTGGTTTACAGTATCAGAAGCATGGATCTTCTTCTATTGGTTACAAACTTTGCATCTCAACCACAATGATTTCAGTATAAATATTTCTAACTTTTTACAATACAGCAAGAAGAAACTAATAAATTTGATGATTTATTATTTGTCAATAATAAATTACTTAGGTAAGTCATATCCTCTGTTTGGTTTTCAGTGATATAAACATGAACCTGCATTGTTTAATATCAATTTGATGCTAAACAAAGCCTCTTATGACTTCAGTGTGGCTCATGAATAGCAAATTAATCAAATTTGGAGCTGTATGTTTGGTCTTTAAAATGATCTAATCAGACATACCTCATTTAGACAGTAATTTAATAACAGGGGTAAAGTAAGAGTTAACACTGCTTCAGGGCTGAAGTAGATTGTTTAGATCAATTGCCTTATGATCCAACATGTAGTATATAAAAATGTGGACCTATCAAACTGCTCTTTTTGGATCAATAACTTCAACAATTTCCTAATAGCATGTTTCATATAAAGCATTCAGACAGAAGTTTCCTATTTTATCTGGTGAAAATAAATGTTTGGATTCAATACACAATTTTAATATACAATGTCAGTATGGGTCAGATTAATAAAAATTTACAAAATCTGAACCACTGATGTTGCTGGAGCTACTCTGGCTCATTCACAGGTTCACAGATTCACAGGTTATTCTGAGTTGTAGGATCATGTAGTCCAACTCCCAAGCGAATGCCCTCCCAGGGATCGAACCCACAAGCGTGGAACCATGGGCACCATGCTCCATCCATCCAAGACTCCTATCATCTAGGCCATGTCATTGAGTTCCTCATCCAGTCTTCTCTTAAACACCTCCAGGGATGGCAACTCCACCACCTCCCTGGGCAGTCCATTCCAATGAGAGATCACTCTCTCTGTGAAAAACCTCTTCCGAACATCCAGTCTAAATCTCCCCTGGCGTACCTTGAGGCCATGTCCTCTTGTTCTGGTGCTGGCAGCCTGATAGAAGAGATTTACATCCACCTGACTGCAGCCTCCCTTCAGGTAGCTGTAAACAGCAATGAGGTCACCTCTGAGCCTCCTCTTCTCCAGGCTGAGCAGTCCCACTTCCCACAGTTGCTCCCCATAAGGCTTGTTCTCCAGTCCTTTCACCATCCTTGTTGCCCTTCTCTGGACCCTCTCAAGCAGTTCAACATCTTTCTTAAACAGGGGAGCCCAGAACTGCACACATTATTACAGTGTTCACAACAACCTCCTCCTAATGTCCAAAAATCTTTGTCTATGCTGTTCTCTAGCTGTGTGGAATGGTTTTGTAATGTATCTACTACTGGTAGCTGAAGCGCTCTTACTTCAGTGCCTTGTAAGGCAGCACTTCACGTCAATATGAAGAAGTAAAGAGGTTGACTTTGAACGTGATCTGGAATCCCTAAAGAAGGAAACAATATTTGAGATGTCTGGCCTCAGTGTTCACCCTTGGCTTACAGGAACTACAGAACAGCAAGAGGAAAATCTGTCAGATCAGTTAAATCCAACAAACAAACCAGCTCAGGACTCACTGGGGACTCTTGTATTTGTACACTGCAAGATACAGCTTTACATCCATGGGTTTGTTTGCTCATAATATAATTTCTTTCTCCACTTATAAATGAATGAGTCAGGCATGACTCTGCTTTTAGAAAATCCAGACATGAATTGTGACTTCAGTAACTTGCCACTGCATTATGCCTCTGCCCTGAGCAATATGTATATACTCTCAAAGGCAGTGAATGAAATAAAGCTGTCACAAAAACTTGCCTGCAATTCTTTATTAAAGAAGAACTAGGAACTTCTCTGCCTGTGCAGCAAGCAGTAGGGACAGAGAGCCAGGACACTTCATCAAAAGCATTATGAAAGTGTGTTTTCCCTGGAAGGCTCACAAACATGATTTTCTGAACACCTCATCCCACTCTTTTCCTTATTGGGAAAAAACCTTAAACTCAACACCAGTTTTAACAATTACTGGAAGATAGTTGCATTGTGGTACAGTAATACCTCACCCTTTGGAAGGAATGGGTCTCCCTGAGGTCTCGCGAAACATCTAGTTGGCAAACATATGTGGGTCATTAATATGCATGCAGGCCACACCCATTGCTCCCCTCCCAGTCAATCAGGAGCCCTGAGGAGTATTTTCCGCTCCTGCCCACAGGCTCTCACAGCACAAGGGAAAAAGATAAGTGTTTCTGAGCCCTGTCTGCCTGGGGAGACCTCTAGAGAATCCCTGGGCTTCTCTTCAGCCACACCGCCACTTCCACAGCCACTGCCAGGCTGCTGCCACTGCACATGCTTGCACGGCCTCCACAGGGGGGAAGCTCCAGGGCAGCAGTGGGGAAGGGGTGTCCTGGGGCTCTGGTCGGTGCTCTTGGAGCCTGGGAAACCTTAACTTGTGGGCACGTCCCACCGCACGTCCCAGCACACAGCACTTGTCCCACCATTGCCATGGTCAGCCCACCCCCACTTTCATGGGGCACTTTCCCTGGGGCTACATCATCACCAGGTGTGCCGGGCACGCAGTCCCTGGGCACAGACAGCATTGCCTTCCCTGCCTGTAGCCACAGAAACAGTAATATACGCCCTGTGGGGGTCAGTCCCCAGGCTGGACTTAGAGTAACAAGGGACGGTGTGGCTTGTCGCCGTGCTGCACTGTGTCTCAGTGGCCGCTCGGGGCATACCGTAGTGTGAGCCTTCCACTGTAGGGACCGGGCATGGAGACACACAGGAACGGGGCAGGGACAAGGGCACAGTGCCACAGGACCATAAATGCCGCGGGAGCAAGAGGTACCGCGCACCATCCCCGCAGGGCCGGGCCAGTCCTGCCCCACAGGGTGTGCCAGTGACGCTCCTCAGCGAAGCAAAGGCACTGTGCCTGTGTCGGCTGGGAAGTTCCTCAAATCACTGAGGCAGATTTGTGGATAAAAGGTCACAATGGAGGGGTCGCAATGCAGCACGGTATTACTGTAGACTTAGACCTTAAGGGAACAGACATTTATCCAATAGCTCACCTTTAGCCATCCTAAGCAATGTGCAGTGTATCATGGCGTATATCCCTACCTCTGTTTTCCACTCTATATACTCACTTTCTTCCATTCTTTTTCTGCAGCAGGCTGCCAATTCATTATGGCAAGAATTTGCTCTTACTGTGGGTAGCAACAGACATAGTAGTGAAACAAGTTTTGGCACTGTTGATATCATATGGAAAGAAACAAATGTTTAGTTAATCTTGTTCATTGTAAAACCAATCAACAGAAGGCCAATATTAACTTTTCTGTTTGGGGTCCCTTCCAACTCATAGTATTCTGTGATTCTGTGTGATTCTGGGAAGGCAGATGTTTTATTATGTATGTCCTTAATTGAAGAAAACACCCTTATTTTGGACATAGTGTGCTTAAAGTGTCTAAAGTAGCAGATAAAATTGAAAAGTGCATGTTGAAATTGTTTCTCATTGTTATAAAAGTTATACTTTATGAGAAAATAACCACTCCTTTTTTAGTGGTTAATACAATTTTATTTAGCAAGCGGCAAGTGAGCAAAAACAGCGCTGGGTGGCCGGGAGGGTCAGCATCCCACCCTCAGCTTGCAAGACTGAGTTCTTGAATCTCTGATTTTTATACAGTTCTTGCTTGCTAGCTTCTATGCCTGCATTATGTGTTCCTAGGTGGTCTCTTCCTGCCGCTCGGTGGTCGTGGGAAGAAAGTCAACAGTCTTTCTTTGAGGCAAGTGGGCTTATCTTTGTGCAAACTGTGCAAGTTTTATTTAGTATTTAGCAACTATGTATTGTTAAGCCAGCAGTTCCCATTCTTTTAGCCTAACAGGATATTTTAACCACAGCCTTCCCTTCTCCCTTAAGATTTGATTAACAAACATCACATTTTATTACACTCCTCAGAAACGTAATATTTTCCTCTCCTCCAGGCTACACTAACACAACTCCCTCTAACTATAGGCCCCTGACCACTCTAGATTCTGGAAGACTGTCAGCACCACTGCTTTGTTTGATTCTCCTAAATTACTGAAATTACCTCCTAGTGAAACTTTAGTGAGAAAAACAAGAAACCCAAACAAACAAAAAACTCCAGCAAACCAGAATGTAAGTTTTTTAATATTTTACGGAATTATCTCTCTCACGTAAAATCAGAGGGATTTCTTTTTTTTCATATGAAAGCCACAATATACTGAACTTCAATTTTTTCAAGTTTGCATTTTAATGGTTTTGAGTAGTATTGAAATAGTACTTCAATTGCTATTGGCATATTAAGTGCAAGCAGCAAATCTCTGTCTAGCACAGGAGTACAACTATGTAATACACAGGATTCGGCATCTATGTGATATTTATCAAAAGACATATTTGCCTGCATGAAACCAACCACATAATGTGGGTTAAAAAAATGATTAATTCCAAAATAATTGTTTGATAACAGATTCAAATATTTATAGAAATGACTGAGTCAATTTCCATGCTGGTTGAGTGATCTGGAGCCATCCTGATATGCTTTTTTCTTCCCTAAAGAAGAGCACATAGAGTGCAAGCTGGCCTACTGCCTCAAGGAAGTACAAAGCAATGCATACCTTCACACTTGAGAAAGCTCTTTTGCACTAGCTGCAAGTACAGGCGGGTCTCCTATATCGTGCACTCGTGGTCTTAATCCAGATCCGTGTAGCACGACTTCTACGTTGAATGGTGACTATGCTGCCACCGACGCACGTGCTGCCCCCGTGGCCGCCACCGTCCCCCGCACCCCCGTGGCCGCCCATACCGCCCCCACTGTTGCCTGAGTGACCATCATCACTCGTTCCGCCGCCCATTCTGCCACCGTGGCCGCTGCAGCCGCAGCCAATCGCACATGCGCAGTTGCAAAATGGGTCTCTTACATTGCTAAAAAATCATGCCACTAAGATCTGAAGTTGCAATAGGGGGGGCGCAAAGTGCAAGAGGGCCAACTGTATATAATTTCAAACACCCTGATTGACTCACAGAAACCGCGGGCCCCAGTGTGCACTGCAGGGATGGTGGAGCTAAACTGCTAGAACTCGTCCTTGTGACTAGCTTGTGGGACACCCAGGAGAAATGATGGAATGGCATTCCTGGATGCTCTTTACCCAGGCAGACCTCTGGCAGTACCAACGCAAACAGCAGAAGGTCACCTTATCCATCCCTTGCTTTTCTCTTCCCATTGGCAAGGAGAAACTTTGCACTCTGTTGTCCCGTACCAGTATCCAGTCCTGCAGCACTGCACAACTTCCCATCTTTAAATAGCTAGTTATGCAGGATAGCCTACTTCAGTCATTCTTCCAAGAATTTTTTGGCTGCTGAACTACTACTACTACATTTATTTCTTCAAGAACAATCTTCTCCATAAAAATCCATCTCATTAAATGAAAAGCAGTGTGTTGAAGCATTTCAAGAGCTGCTCTTTACAGCTATGTGCATAGAGTCTTGAGTAGTTTAGTTTTCTCCAGTCCTGCAAGATGGCACTCCATTTCTGGAAGGGCAGAAAACCTAGCTTGCTTTTTAAGGATTGCTGAATCTGTATAAAGTAAACACAAACCATCACTAAGACGTGGAGAAAAAAGAAAGGTACTATTGGGTAGTCTACCTGTTAATGAAGGCCCTTTGAAATGAAGACACATTTTCTTCTCACTGGAAACTTTCTTATCTGAAGGAAATACCCTGGGACATCTAAAAATTGTTTCTAATGCTTTCATTTGTTTTGAAAATCCCATCTAAAAAATTGAAGGAAGACTGTGAGTTGAGCTTTCATAATCCTTGTGTGAGGAAACCTTACTGAAACAGTGTCTCTAGAAGGGGAAAGAAGGGGGAGAGAACCTGTTAAATGAAGTGAAAGCAGGAGCATAGATTTATATTGTAAGACTTTGCAAATTTATTTCCAAATTCTGAACTTTATCTGCTTTTCAAAACCAGAAAATAATTTCCTCTCGTCTCAATGCAACCCAGAAATGAAGGCAACCTGCTGCTTGCTGCTGCTTCACTTCAATGGCACCTTCTAACAGCAACTCTGCTTCAGAAAAGCTATCTTTTATCTCTCAGCAGGGGAGAAAATAAGCTCATTAGCACATTTTCTTTGTACACTAGGGATGCTTTTCTGTGTCAGTCCAGGATGAGGGGAGAGTTATGGTTTCCAAGATGTCCGGTTTAATATTCCCTTCCCTTGTGATTAGAAAGTAATCATAACGAAAAGTGAGGACACAACAGGCAAAAAAAGGCAGAAATCACAGAAGTAGAGCTTTGTGTTCAGTCTTCGAAAGCTTTATTGCACACAAGATTTGGAGACTATTTGTTTGCTATTATTATGTAGTTTGACCCCTTTACCTTACTTTGCTTGTGTTCATGACTTTCTCTTCAGCCTGAGAGATCTGAATGTCTGTTCTTAAGATTTTTTTCCTATGTATTTTGCTACTAAGCTAAGCAACCTGCATTGAAAAAATGTACTAATGTTAATAATAACACAGACTGAACATTTCCTAAAGGGGAATAAAAGAGATGAGGAAGAAGGCTTCATAAAAGCTGGAGGCTTCTGTATTTTTCATATATAATTTTTTTATTAAGACAGTGAAATACACAGGCTTATAGCAAAATTCCCCCACCTCCCAATAACCACAGCAGGTGTGCAACTTCTTTAAATTGGTGTCACAGCCACCTATCCCTTTCCTGGGCAATTAAGCACCAGAGTACAAGTGCTCAGTTACTTTTCTCACAGAAGAATTTGTTTGGGTCTCTTTCTAACTCCACAAAGTTCCTTTAGTCTTGCTGTAATTCAGTGAATTATTGGCTAGCAGAAAATTTTTGAAGCTCATCATGACAATACTTTTCATCAAATTAAGAAGTGTGGCTGAGGTGGGGAAAGCTGTACTTCCAAGACAATGCACCTGCAGAGAATTAGCTGTTAGATGAATTACGGACATGGTTGAAAACATTGATGGGGAAACATTTTTTAAATTAACTTGGTGGGTTTTTTCCAACAAATGCTAAATGTCTCTTCTGTGTGATCTTAGCAGTTTAAATATTTGGCTGTTCAAAGATTTAACACTACACTTTGTGCCAAGGGAAGCAAATTGCTCAGACATTTTTCCCTCTTGCATGCTGTTTGATGGTTGTTGTCCCAGTTATTTTGTCACTGACAATAGTACTCACAAATAAATTGTCATGGCTGGTGATTCTCTTCCATTCCCACAGGAAAAAGGAGTGTAAAACTACCTGCCCAAGAGGGGCAATCATCTCTGTGCTGTTTATATGTATTTACTTCAAGTATTCTTAGCTATACGCTCAAGTTTATGATGATTATTTTATATTTATGCTACAGTAACAGTAAAAGATACCAGCATATTACTGTTAGACCCTCAGAAGTATTACATATTTGGATGACTAACTCCTAGGTTTACCCTCAGAAGTATTACATATTTGGATGTCTAACTCCTAGGTTTTGGTCGCTGTGCAGTGCCTGAAGTGAGGGGAGAAGACTGTGTGCAGATGGAAGAGGTAGTCAGGCATCAAATTACACCATTTCCTATAGCTCCCTTGATTCCCATGTTGCAGTTTTTGGGAAGTGTGGTGTGAGCAAAGAGGGAGCCTTCAGGAATAAAAAGAAGTTATGAGGCAGTGGAATAGTGCCATGGAGAAATGTACTTTATCCCCCAGTGTCCTGCTGGAAAATTCCTACATGATGCTCATGATTAAGCTTTCTCAAGTAATTAGTTCTTTGGTACCCAAAGTCAAGCACAGAAAGGGCTGCATTTGCTGAAGTGTCAATCTCTGAGAACAGTGAGTGAAAAATCTTGGGCCTGTGCAATGAACTGTTGAGAGGAAACAAGGATGAAGAAAGCGAGCAAACTCTGCTGGGTGGTTTCACAATCATTCCTAAACACAGAATAAGGCTTTGTGGAAGTTTTTTTGAAAGCAGTGTGGTCTGGAAAAGTCTGGGAGGCAATAAATCTTTCTGACAACTTTTCTGTCCACCCCAGATCACTACAGGGATTCTCTCTTTCTCACCCCCATCCTCACCTTTTTATCATCCAGGTGCATTTTACTTTCCCCACTTTAATTTATTTCTCTTTGCTTCCTCTCACCTACTGTCTCTTAATTCTCTCCCTTAGTCTTTTTTCTGGAAATGTTATTTACACTCTAATGCCATATCTTTCCTCTTTTCACATCACAGCTTGGAGTAGTATCAGATTCAGTAATTGTCAGGCAAGTTTTGATCATTCCCTGAGTCCCCCTTATGAGCAGTTCCCTCGCTGAGATAAATCAAGTTCAATTGTCTTAAATTTTCTTCTTTCAATGGGAACATGTTATATGCCTGTAATCCAGATATCTAACCTGAATCTCTCCCCCTGAGTTTAAACCTATTGCTTTATCCCACTGCTTATTACAGATATAAAGAAGAGTTTATTCACTTGCTTTTAACAGCAACATCTTTACACATCCGAAGACTGTTATTATGTCTCTCCTTGACATTTTCTTCTCTAGATTAAATAACCTCTGCTGACTTAACTTTTCCCAGTAGGTGATGTTTTATAATGCTCTCATTGTTGTCTGCAATGTCAATGTCTTTTTGCACACCCTTTTTGAAGCATGTCATCAAAAGTGGACATAGTCCTCCTGCTGAGACCCTGGCAATGCTGACTGTAGTGGAATTCAGTCTTTTAAGCTATAATCCCTTCTTTCTCTATCTATATACAGAGATATAAAAATATAAATTATCTTTTAGTATAGAGGATTTAGTGCTGCTTTTCCTTTTTCTTTTTTTAGCAATAACATGACATTGCTGACTTATACTCTTCACTTTTTCTTTTTTCCTGCAGAATGATTTCTTGTCAGTTCTTAGTCTTGCTACATTTACATAAAGGACTGTTCCTGACTAAGTGTATTAGTTCTTATTACTGAGTGGTAACCTGTCTTTGAAGAATAGTCCTCCAATTCAAGAAAATTACCTGGAATCCTAAGCTTGCTCTCTAAGGTCCTTCCTAGTTTGACACTATCTTCAGATTCAGTAGTCATACTTTCACTTCCACTGTCCCACTTTCTTTTCTCAAGCTTCCTGATCTAGGTTAATAATGAAAATTTTATAAAACACTGTGCACAGATCAACCCTTAGTGCTTCACTTATCTACAAGACAGTGCCTTATTGTCTAGCAGGTTTTCCCCTGTATAAAATGAATTCATGTAGTAGTTCAGATTTCTTTAACTTACTTACAGACTGTAATGGAAGGCAATTGGCTTTCTAAATATGAGATACATGAAATCTGATGCTTCCTCTATATAGACAAGACTTGTAATTTTAGAGAGACTAGGAAGTCTATTTTGGATGCTCCACATCATCTCATTATCTTCTAGTCACTTATGTCCAATTAGCTTGATTATTTGCTTCCCTATTTTTCTATAACTGAAGTCTCTGTTACCTATGTGTTAGCATAGGTTTTTACTATAGCCTTAGGTCACAGAATCAGTATTTCTAACAGACACTTTCAGTATTTATTAGTATTGAAACAAGGTGCCCATGCAGCAAGCTCCCCAGGGAAGTGGTGGAGTCAACATCCCTGGAGATATTTAAGAGACATGTTGATGTCACACTCAATGACATGGTTTAGTGGTGGACTTGGCCATGCTGGGTCAATGGTTCTCTTGACTCAATGCTTTCAGAGGTCTTTTCAACTGAAATGATTATATGAATCGATAATGAATGCCATTTCTTGCTCAAAGACCCACAAAACCAACAGACAGACAACTGAAGGAAGTGGGTAGCTTTGGCAGTTGACATCTGCTGCATTTGTGGTTTACTACATAACGTGTGCTTTCTTAATCCACAGCCTAGTCTTTGCTGCTGCAGTCTGAGTCAGAAGGAACCTCTGGATGGAGTAGAAGACTGTATTTTCCCTGGAAGCCATTGATCAAGGCCAGGGCAAGTGTCAGGGGTCAAGGTGGGCCCAGTTGAAGGGAGGAAGGGAACAGGCAGTCAGCCAGCAAAGGAACATGACAGCTGTCATACCAAGGGTATGTTAGGAACATGAGTGTGTATCTTCTGACCTGTTGATTTTGAAAAATTAGAAGAGGGGTTAGGAAGATGGTAAACTCCGTGTTTAAAGCTATTCTGTGTTTGATAGTCTCTTGGTTCCAGGCAAGACAGGGTTAGTTTTTGCAGTAGCCACGAGGGACATGGCTAGGACCCAGAGGTTTTTCTGTGTAGACCATCTCAAACCATTGGCAGGGCAGGAAGGGGTCACTTCTGGTCAAGTAACTGTCCAGCAGGGAATACTTTGGTACAACCTCGTGTGAATCATTCCCCTATTTTGTACACTTTGTTATTGATATTGTAGCTGTTACTATTGTTTTCTTATTTCACTGCTGTTTCCAGTAATTTTTTCTTATCTCAATCCATAATCTTTACATTTTGTACCTCCACTTATTCTCTCCATCCTGCTGCAGGGTGGGGGGGCAGGGTAGGGATGAGGGGGAAATGGGACTGAGCAAGCAGCGCATGATTTGTAGTGTTTTGGTGGGAACACTAAATTGTGGAATACCCTTCCTAAACCATGAAAGACAGATTGACACATGCCACAGAAAAACAAAGGGGTGTGGGGAGTGTTCTGGCTGTAGGGATAAAAATACTTCTCTTTTACAGGTTTTCTCTGATATGATGGTCATCACACATTCTCTTAAGTTTATTTTTTCACTCTTAAGCTACTTTGAGACCTTCAGATATGAATGCCTACTAAATAGAACTGTAGCCACAAGGACATAAATTCACTGCTAAATTGCAACAAGAATCTGATGGCTTTTTGCTAGGCAGTATTTTCTCCAAGAGGGCTCCCAGGAGTCAGTGAGTAAAGGTTTGTGTAGCAAGGCAAAATCCAGGCAGCTCAGTAAGCGCCTAAAAATTTGGCCTCTAAGCTACGAGCACAAAATCTAAGCCTCAGTACCTTAGCAAAGAAAACCAGATCTTTCTGGTATTATCTGCACTGCTGTTCAAATCTTTCTGATCAGTGGCAGCTCAGAAAAACCTTAATCTGACAAACTTCTTGGAAGACCCTGTGCCATGCTGAGCTTCCTCAGATACTGTACCCTCTACAATAGCAAGAAAATTCTTTACTTACAATAAGGTAGAATTTTCTGTGTAAGAAGGCATTTTTAAATATAAACATTTAATCGTTTGGGTTGGAAGGGACCTGAAAGATTGCGTAGTTCCAACCCCCTTTCCATGGGCAGGAAACATACCACTAGATTGGGTTCCTCAGAGCCCCATCCCTGGAGGTGTTTAAGGCCAGGTTGGATGGGGCTCTGAGTTCCAGTATTGTTCCAGTGTTGTTCCAGTGCCCCACCACCCTCACAGTAAAAAAAAATTCTACCCAGTATCTAATCTAAACCCAAACTCTTTCAGTTTAAAGCCATTTCTGCCTTGTTTGTCATTGCATGTCCCTGTGAAATGTCACTCTGCAGGTGTCTTGTAGGCCCTTTTAGATACTGGAAAGCTGCTCAAAAGGTCTCCCTGGAACCTCCTCTTCTCCAGGCTGAACAAGCCCAACTCTCTCCGCCTTGTTTCATAGGAGAGCCGCTCCAGCCCTTTGATCACCTTTGTAGCCTTCCTCTGGACTCACTCCAGCAGGTCCTTATCCTTTTTATGCTGGGGATCCCCAGAGCTGAACGCATTATTCCAGACGGTGTCTCATGGGATCTGAGTATCACACACAGTATCACAGTATAGATAAGGCTGGAAAGGACCTCAAAGATCATCTAGTCCAACCTATAATCCAACTAACCTATCATCTAGATCATATCACTCAGCACCTTGTCCAGCCTCCCCTTGAACATGTCCAGGATTGACAACTCAAACACTTCTGCGGGCAACCCGTTCCACATCTGGATCACTCTTTCAGTAAAAAATCTTTTCCTAATATCAAGTCTAAACTTTCCCTGCTGAAGCTTAAGACTATGACCTCTCGTCCTGTCCCCAGAGACCGAGGAGAAAAGACCAACCCCTGCCTGGTAGAATTTCCATTTTGAAACTTCTGAAAACTACAGAAAATAGACCACCTCAATGGCAAATTTTCATTTTCTAAGCCTTATAGAAGATCTGTTCACTGATATTCTTGAATATATTTCTTTTGGTTTTATAGCACCTGCGGCTATCTGTCACTCTGACATATAGCTATGATCACTACTTCATTATAGAGTAATAAAAGGGAGGATTAATTTTTTCCAGAGGAAACATGGATAATATCCCTTCAAGCAGAAAGTCCAGCTAGTCTCCAAATTCTCATTACAGGGCTTTCCTCTTGAAAATTTTGCGCATTGGCCTGAAGCAGCATCAGATATGCACTTCTGATCCCTAGCACTGTGTATCAGGAATGGGGCAACTAAGAGTGAAAATGATGATCTCATTCTGGTTGCAGATTAGTTTGAAACAAGGTTTCACCAAGTCATGGGTGCTAGAGGGTTTCTCTGGGTTATTGCAGTCATGACTTGTGTGTGTACTGAAGGACATAGATTGTTCCACACAGGCTCCCAGGCATTAGCGAGGCTACAGAAGGTAATCTCTTTGGCAGCAGCAGCCTCTGTTGATTGCAAAAAATGTAAATGCCAGGGGCTACTCCAGCTGAACAGCATATTTCATCCTTTAGAGTCTTGAGAGTGCAGGCAGACTTGGTCAGACCTCAGTGACTTATTTCATCTCAAATAAGCAGCAGAGTCAGTACAGTTCTGTTGAACTGGCTTCTATCTCCTATGTCAAACTAGTCACATAAAAAAATCTTATCAGGACAGAAGACTTTGTCACCATAATAATTTTTAGCTTTAAAGTATTACTTTAGCTATAAAATAAATTGATTTATCTTATGGAGCACATCAGTTTTGCCTCTTTCATTTTGATGTATGGGAATAATTCTAGAAACTCTTAGTATCTGATTTGTTCTTCTAGCATATATGTGTCTGTTTTCAATCTCATGCACATACAATGTACAGTAATCCCTTGCTACTTTGCCATTCACCATTCACAGCTTCAATACGTTGCGGTTTTTTTGCTCTGGCTTTATCATCTTGTCCTAGGTTAGAACAATACCTTCCAGGGAAGATGGGAACCTTCCTGGATTGGAAAAAACCTCCTTATCTACTTTACTATACCTTTCAAATCAAAGGGGCCTTCTGTCAAAAAATGTAGAAAATGGAAGAAACAATTCACCGAATCACAGAATCACAGAATTCATAAGGTTGGAAAAGACCATAGAGATCATCGAGTCCAACCTATCACCTATTACCTAACCTGTTGTCATCCTGCTACCAACACACTATCCTACCAATAACACACTACCCTAATATCTAGGTCATGCCACCAAGTACATCATCCAACCTTTTCTAAAACAACTCTAGGGATGGTGACTCCATCACCTTCTTGGGCAGCCCATTCCACTGAGAAATCACCCCCTCTGTGAAAAATTTCCTTCTAATGTCAAGTCGAAATCTCCCCNGTCTAGATCATCAATAAAGATATTGAACAGGACAGGTCCCAACACTGAACCCTGAGGAACCCCACTAGTGACCGGCGTCCAACCGGACACAGCACCATTAACCACCACTCTCTGAGCTCTATTATCCAACCAACTCCTGATCCAGTCCACTGTAAACCCATCCAAGCCACAAGCCTCCAGCTTCACCAGGAGTTTGTTACGGGGGACAGTGTCAAAGGCTTTACTAAAATCCAGGTACACCACATCAACAGCTCTGCCCTCATCAACTAGGCAGGTCACCTGATCATAGAAGGAAATGAGATTAGTTAGGCAGGACCTTCCTTTACTGAAGCCATGCTGACTAGGTCTGATCTCTTTACCCTCCTGGAGGTGTAACATAATTTTCCTTAAGATGATTTGCTCCATAATTTTGCCTGACACCAAGGTCAGGCTAACAGGTCTATAATTTCCTGGGTCCTCTTTCCTACCCTTCTTATGGATAGGTGTCCCACTGGCCAACTTCCAATCTTTTGGGACCTCCCCAGTAAGCCAAGACGTCTGACAGATGATTGAGAGAGGCTTAGCGAGTTCATCTGCCAGCTCTCTCAACACTCTAGGATGTAACCACTTTAGTACAGTGGTAAGTGTCCTCACCTGGCGTGTGGGAGACCCAGGTTCGATTCCCGCCAGGGAGACAGTGTTAAGAGTTGGACTCGATGATCCTTGTGGGTCCCTTCCAACTCAGAATATTCTGTGATTCTGTGAACCCATCAGGTCCCATAGACTTACGAGGATCTAAATGTCCTAGTATGTCCCTTACATCTTCCTCCTGTATAAAAGAGGGGTTAAACCGTTCCTCGTCTGTGTCAACCATATCAAGAGACCCTTTAAGGGACCTTTCATTATGTAAACAGTTGCACAATTGTCTTTACCTTGAGTGTGAACTGGAAAATTCGGTGGTCTGCCAAAAAATATTGGAAACACTTCTTGAAATTCTTCTTATAGGAGGTATATAACAAAGACTTAAAACCTTAAAAATTTAGGGTATCTGTATAAAATTCTGAAATCCAGCCGGAACATCTTGTCTGAAAGAGTGGTTGTGACTCTCAAATCATTGCCCCAAATGTCTTACAGGGCCCATTTAAGAGTTCTTTCCTCTTTTTACTTTGAGTACTTAACAGCTACCAGGTCTCTTCACTCATTTTCCCACACTTCTCTTCCATATTCCTTTATAATCCTCTGATTTTAGCACTGAAAGATAAGCTTTACTGAGACATTCATGACTGCAGTTAAGTCTTTAGATAAGGTGCTCAATTTTCAAAAGCACTGGACACTTCCTACTTGAGCTGAAGTTGATGAACGTGCTCTAGAATCATATCCTTAGAATTTTGTGAGAAGAGTGGTGTGGCATGAACTTCAAACACCAACCTTATCATGGTGGATGGGAAAAGAGCAAATCAATCCAAATATTGGTGGCATACTGACGGCAAAAAGATCTTAACTGCTAATGATTTCATGATCCTAATTGAAGATTTGAGAGGGGAAAGGGGAGAAAACAACAAAAAACCCAATTCCATCTCTAGATTTCAGTTTACTGGAATGAGTACACTGTGAATAAGGTAAATTTAGTCTGGTCTTAAGATTGTGATGGGAGTATTTAACATGGGTTTAAATCCTGTAAAAGATTCTGGGAAACAAGGGCTAAATTTCTGTGGGACAGGCCAAATGTTGAACAAAGTAAACTTGAGCTTCAGCTAACCTCACACTGATGCTCAGCCAAGTCTTGACTGGTGTAGAAATCATTTTCATTGCACAGAAAACTCAGTAAGGTCTCCCTTTCTCTCTGCAGACAAAACCAAGTGTGTCCTCTCATTTCTTTTGAAAATAATTCATTCCTTTTGGCCTAAAGCAGCTTCCTAGATTGTTTGGGGGAAAATTCCCTGAAGCCACATAGACTCTTTTGACACATGGAAAAAGGTAAAACCCTAGACAACAAAAGAGCAACAGAGAGGAAGAGAGCTCCTCAAATGTGTCAGGAGAATGAGGGACAGAATATAAAACTACCTCCTTTGCACTGCAATCTCACAGTTTACTGACTCCACCTCCTTCTCGGACGGTAAATCTCATGGAGTCTCCTGTTGGGAAGAACTCACAAGTCCTGGGTTAAACAGCCCATGAGTGCACCAAGAAAACTTGCTGATGATGGACTCAATTCCCTCGTCCATATCATCAATAAAGATGTTGAACAGTGCTGGGCCTAACACTGATCCCTGTGGGACTCCACAAGTGACTGGCTGGATGTGGCACCATTCACCAACACTCTGGACCTGGGAGTGCTGGTTGATAGAAAACTTAACATGAGGAAGCAGTGTGCCCAGATGGCCAGAAAAGCTAATGGTATCCTGGCCTGCATCAGGAATAGTGTTGTCAGTAGGACTAGGGAAGTTATTCTCCCCCTGTACTTGGCACTGGTTAGGCCACACCTTGAGTACTGTGTCCAGTTCTGGGCTCCTCAGTTTAAGAGGGATGTTTTGATCCTTGAGTGGGTCCAGAGAAGGGCGACAAAGATGGTGAAGGGGCTGGAACACAAGCCCTATGAGGAGCGANAAACTGTGTCAAAGGCTTTGCTAAGATCCAAGTACAATATGGGTGAGGGAATTGAGTCCATCATCAGCATGTTTGCAGAAGAGGGGGACCAAGCTGGGAGCAAATGTTGAACTGCCAGAGGGCAGAAGGGCCCTCCAGAGGGACCTTGACAGACTAGAGAAATGGGCAGACTCTAATAATATGAGATTCAACAAGTCTAAATGCTGGATTCTTCCCTTTGGACATAACAGCCCCATGCATCGCTATCAGCTGGGGGATGAGTGGCTGGACAGTGGTGAATTGGAGAGGGATTTAGGAGTAATGATTGACAGGAAACTTAATATGAGCCAGCAGTGTGCCCAGGTGCCTAAGAGGCCCAATGGCATCCTGGCCTGTATTTGGAAGAGTGTGGTCAGTTGGATTAGGGAAGTTATCCTTCTTTTGTACTCGGCACTGGTCAGACCATATCTTGAGTACTGTGTTTTTCGCAGTGATCTCTCATTGAAATGGTCTGCCCAGGGAGGTGGTGGAGTCGCCATCCCTGAAGGTGTTTGAGACAACTCAATGAGGAGCTCAGTGACATGGTCTAGATGGTGGGAGGCTTGGATGGATGGAGCGTGTTGCCCGTGGTTCCACACTTGTGGGTGTGATCCCTGGGTGGGCGTTTGCTTGGGAGTTGGACTAGATGATCCTCTGGGTCCCTTCCAACTCAGAATAACCTGTGAACCTGTGAACAAGATCTGCAATACAGAATCATAGAATCATTTAGTTTTAAAAGACATTTCAGAACCCTCACTAATACGGGAATGTGGTGTTCAGGATCATCTCTGATATGATGCAGCAGTGAAATCTTGCATTAAACTGCTATGAAAACTGCTATGCAAGGAGAAGGAGCTGTGAGAACTCTTATCAGGGACCCACATCCTATATTCAGGAGCTGCATTTTAGCTCAGGCCTTGGCTCCTTGCCTGAGTTACAGTTATACCTCCTCTATCACGAGGAAAGGGACAGGTGGCAGCCCTCGCAAAATATTATTCCCGCAAAGAACGGCAGGTCGATAATATG
>WEKX01000973.1:278530-376953 GCA_013390025.1 Pitta sordida | reverse complement strand
ATGGTGAGTTGGACTAGATGATCCTTGTGGGTCCCTTCCAACTCATAATATTATGTGTGATTCTGTGTGTGATACAGACTTTTAGATGTTGTATTAGATGTAATTGGGAGACTCCAGTGGTGGAGGTCTCTTTAACCCTTTCTTATTAAACAGCAAAAATGAATTAGATAGATTTAGAGCTTCTTAATAATTTACAGATCAAGAGGGAATGATAACAGATGGATCTTTCTGAATTATTAAAATGGATGCTTTTGAATGCTTTGAAATATTTAAAATAGAATTTACTGGTCAACACCGAGTGCAATGTCCATGGTGCCGCAGTTACCACTGGCTTTTATTGGATTCAATATTTTCTTTCTGTTCTTTTTTCTATTTTTATGAAATGTTCTATGTTTTAATTGTCAACATATAGTTTATTGGCATGAGTTGTAACCACATTGCCTGCAACAAACAGTGCTATGTGCATCTTGTAACTATCTCTTTTCTTTTGGACTATCAGTGAATGGAATCCCCATTTGCTTTGATTTGCTAGCTCATATTGTAAAAGATTCAACCTTTTATCTTCCTTTTCTATACCAAAATGACCCTCTGAAGCCTGAGCAAATATTTCCTCTTCACTCTTGAATGGACCAGATAGAGCAGCTGACTTCTGCTGTCAGAAGAATTCCTTCTGAAATGCTGTTAACAACACTTAAACCATGATTTCCATAGGATCCATTTTATCATTAATGACGGTATTTTAGAAGAACAGCAGTGATAGCCGCTATGTAAGAGCATGCTTGAGTTAAGACCAGAGCTTAAAGTTCAGACATTACTGGTTACTGTCATGTGACGTTATCCCAGAAATTTGCTTGACTTGCAACAGGAAAGGCCTCAGTACTTGCTGTATGGTGGGTAGCTTCTCTTTTTCTTTTGTAACGTTTCAGTGTGTTGTCGAGCTCCCTTAGGAATGCTGATTACAATCTGTTGGTTTAATAATTTACTGAAAAGGGGAGGACTATTTCCCTGAATTATTCCTTTTGGTATGGAATAGCATCATTGTATCTTGTGTTTTCATTATAAATTTACAATCAATTTGTCTGTAGAAATTGACCCTAGAACTATGGAGGTATCAGGAGTCTGGTGTTTTCATCTATTCAGCTGCTGTGAGACACTTGAGGATATGAAATGTCCCTAAATCTGGTTTAACAAGCAGTCAGGAAAGTTCTTTTTCCAGCAGGAAACTTCAGAATGGTTGTAAACAGGAAACTGTAGTGATTTCAGTGTCATCATCTCATTCTGATTTCTCGTTGCATGTTTTATGGGAGGGCAAAAGAGCTGTGACAGCCCAGTCCTAAACACAGCTAACTCCTTAAGTAAGCTGTAATCAATGCATTATAGTCATGAAAGCGGACACAAATCATCTCTGATTTAAGAAATTATTAGTTTGCAATTAGTCCCAGCTGAAGGGGGCTACAGAGCTTATCTGCAGCTCAAGAGCAGAGTGGTTTTAATACAGCAGGACATTGGCAAACTTCTCTCTTACATGTTTGGAAGGCAAACTGGTATTTCAGTATATTCATAATGGATTATAAGAACTTTCTTTCTGGCTTGGGAGTATTGATACTAGCTAGAAGCACTGCCAAAACTAGCTATGGCATACCTATTCTGACAATGAGCTAATAGTCCAGACGTCATGCATTTTTGTGTGCAGCTGCCTTGATTAAAAATCACTGTAAACCCTTCCCTGCGCCTGAAAAGAACCCTAGCCACTGCTGTGCTGAGACAAATGTGAGCTTGTTTCCAGGTGCTCTTGCATCTGGATATATTTAGTCTGTCATCTTGTGTCTCTATTGGAAACTCTTTGAGCTGGGGACTGTTCTGGATTAGGTGGGATCTCAGCAAAGAAACTGGTTCTGTGTTCTCTATCCAGTGTCTGCGACAGAGTTGGCTAATGTTGACTGATTGTGTCTTCCATAACACAGGCAGTTATTTACAGTATTTATTTCTAGATATGGATTACTTGAGAGTTTCTTAAGACTTGGGCAGATCTTCGTGGTGTCTTGTTTCACCCTCAACACTGTAGCAACTGACCTGCTTCCAACAGTGCAATAAGTGGTGTGGTGAACATCTGTCCCATGTGGTTACTTGCCTCTTTTATCTTAAGGGAGAATTTCTTGTCTACTGTGGTGGGTGGTTGCTTTTTTCCCAGATTAGATAGGATGTGTAGTTTACGTCTATAGATCTGAAGACCAGAAGGGATGATTAGATCATTCCCTTTGATCTTGTAAAAGACAAGCTGTAGCACTTCATCAAATTGCAGCATTAGCGTGTTGTCTTCTTAATATGAACAAAAACAGCATAAAAGAATTGTATTAAAGAATGAACCAAGTGAAAAAACATCAGGCAGGAACGTAGATTTTGAAATTTCATGTCTCTCTTTTTATTATGTTAACTTTATATTTATTTATTGGAGAGAAAGAAATGCTATCGTAGGCTGGTGCTGCTATTTGGCAGAAATCAGAACTGGACAAATACATTCTGTGCTAGAGGTTGCAAACCTGTATGAAATAATACTGTCATGATCTTTTCTCCCTTACTGCAAATTGTCACTGATATATTCAAGTGCAGTGTAAAATTACTATTTGGCTATTTTATATTACTGACATGGTATAAAAGTAATGTGTTGACTTTTCCTAGTGTACAAACTGTCTAGGCAGAAGCTAAGATAGCTCAGCTATTTCTTTTGTGTTGCAGATGAACATTGCATTCCTTGGTCTCCAAGTGCTGGTTTACATCCTAACTGATGTCAAGTAATTAAACCAGTCTCCAGCTGCTTAGTGATTCAGAAGTACAGGGGTCCTATGCTGTAAAAACAACAAGCAACTCCGTACTTACTAACTTTTATCATTGTTTACTATGAACACCATGAAGAGTAATAAGTGCAAAACCATTTTTTTTAATTGGATGGGAGACACAAAAAAAATCCATCTTTTGTCTAATATTTAAAAAGGTTAAATTTATGATCATCTTGTGTTAACTCCAGAATTAAAATTCAAAGCATATATAAACAATTTCTGAGGATGGAAAATGGCTTTATGTTTTGTTTAGCTGTGTTGGGTTTACCAGAAGAAGTAAAAACTTGATTAGTTCATAATGTGTGCTCTTTTTTGGGGAGCTGTTTAATCCAATAAACAGGATAAGTCTTATGCTTAATGATTTATTAACAAGATACAAGTTTTCTACTAATACAGTACACCCCCGCTGCATTGCGACCTCTGCATTACGACCCCATGGATTTGCGAGGAAAATTTCTTGCAATTTTGATTCAGCCATTTGCGAGTTTCTCTGACCAATGCATGCACAGTGCCTCTGCTCCACCAAGGGGTGGTGCCGGTGCTCCCTGTGAGGTGGCGCCAGCCCAGCCCCATGGGGAGGGCTACAAGTCACGCTGTCCCCTGTTACTCTAAGCACAGCTGGGGACTGACCCCCCCCGGGCGTGTGTTACTGTTTCCATGGGTACAGGCGGCGAAGGGAAGTGCCCCAGGAAAGTGGGGCTGGCCGCAGCAGCCAGCAGGACATGCTCACTGCACTGCTGCAGCTGAATGCCCCCGCGCTATGTGGGGCCCGCACACGGCGGGCATGAGCACTGTGGCTAGGGAGGGGGCGAGGGGGGGGAGCAGCGGCACGAGGTTTGGGCTGTGAGCATGCGCAGTCAGCAGCTGCGGAAACGGCAGCATGGCCGAAGAGAAGTCTAGGGATTTTTTGGGGGGAGGGTTCTCCAAAGGCAGACGGTGCAGAAACACTTCCCTTTCCTCCCCTGTGCTGTGAGAGCCCGTGGGGAGGAGTCGAGGAGGCTCCCCAGCACTCCTGATTGGCTGGGGGTGGAGCAATGGGCGTGGCCTGTATGCATATTAACGACCTGCACATGTTTGCTAGTTTGACATTTCGCGAGTCCTCTGACACGACCCGTTTCTCGCAAATGCGGGGTTATAACTGTATAACAAAATAAAGAACTCTTAAAACTTAGTACTTTTAAGTAGCATTTAGATTAGCATAAATCAAAATCTATGGGCAACATTATGGCCACAGATGCTGCATAGACTGTACTAAATTAGTGTAGCAAAAATACCTGCATTTGTCATCATCTCTCTAGCAGGGTTCAACCTGGTATCAGTACAAGTTTATATGAATGCCTGTCAGAAGCAATATATGCCAACCAAGAGACATAGCTGACTATTAAAATTTATTCCATGTGCAGATACAAATTAGTAAATGAGCATTTTTAGCACAATTATTATTCTAATAATGGTCAAAATGTTACTGTTGGTAATAAAAAATTTGTTTTATTGAAATGTTGGCTGTGAATGTGAATGTAGTTGCAGATGTCTGTGTCCGAGGCAGAGCTGGAAACCAACACAGCGTAACAAGCAAATACAGTAATCCCTTGAATATTGCAGTGGGCAGTTAGTTCCAGAAAGATGCTGTGATAAGTGAAATCCACTACGTAGTGGTAAATACAGTAAAGCCAGTAAAGATGAGGGGGGAAAAACACAATGTATTGAAGCCTCAAATGGTAACCGCGAAGTAGTGAGGGATTACTGTCATTCATCTAATGTATTTTTTGCTTAATCATCTAGTTCCAGGCACAATATCAAGTGCAGGCTTGGAACCTCACAGTGTTTATAACCAGAAGCACATGTGTTTTAATGCGTGGATAACTCATTTCTAATAAGGTCTTGTTAGAGCATCTTTTGTCACAAAGTGCACTATGTTGGAAAAACGAAACAACAGCTGATTTAAATATTGCTGAATAGTGCACTGGAACAGCAATGCTAAAGGAAATTACCTTTTCATAACAGTACTAATACACAGGGAAACAATTCCAAAAGGTATAAATAGGTTGTTTTACCTGATGTAATATTATACTTGTTCAGGAAATTGCATGATGTACGTTTTCTGGGTAAAAGTGATCTGAAAGTTGCTCAAATATATTATCAATATGTTTTCCTTACTAACTTAATTTCACAGTATTTTGCAAAAAAATAGTGAAGTTGTGGAGTTTTTCATAAGTAAATGCTGCCTCCAGTGTGACCAGTGTCCAGTTCAGACTAAATGTATTATTTTCCTCTTGCTGTATTTCTCTGGAAAGTCTATTGCAACATTGACACATTAAAGAGTTTCTTCTGCAGCTGCTGTTTCTGATTATTATTGGTGATTTTTTTCTGAAGTTAGAAACATGGTCAAGTATGATTAACACCCTACTGATGTAGCAAAGCTTACTGCAATGGAAGAGTTTGTTTTAAACATTTGCCAAATCCCTGGCAAAGCTGTGAAGCTGAGAGCTCTGTGCGTCACTTGGATGCTGGATGTGTGAAGTGCAGCATGCATGGCCTTGGACACTTGCCCTGGACAGAGAGCCCATGAGAGGTCATGGAGCTGTTGACTGAAATTTGCTTACTTCATGTGACTGCAAGGGTTGAATATAGTTGTGATTTCTCTCAGGGTGTCAGGGACTTTGTCATTGCCACATGTAGAACTGTATGTTTTGTTTTGTTTACAGCAGGAAGCTCAACTGTGAAAAGCTAAAGTATTTTCATTGTCTTGCAGACAAAAAAATATCTTACACTAGTTGTCAGCTGTGAGCAAACTAAAGCTAAGCATCTGACCTGTTTCTTGTGATTGTGGTTTGGTTGGTGTTTTTCTCAGGTTCCTGTATCCCACAAGATTCAGTGATTACTGAGTGCATTTTGGGATAAAAATAAACACAGAAGGTGGCCATTGCTATGTCTGGATGCTCCTCTATGTTAGTCTTTCCCAAGAAAACCAATGAGTTTGTGTTCTACCTTCCCCCCCACACACACCTTTCTCCCCATGTAAACTGCATAGGTATAATGTCAAAAGATAAATGGATCATCAGAAAGTGGTAGCTGTTTGTGGTGTTTTGTCTTCATGTCTCTTTGGTCAGAGGCCTGCCTCACAGCCAAGTGTCGTTGGTGCAGAAATGTCACTGTTCCTGAAAAGAGGAGTTATTTGGAGTGGTACGATTTCCAGGGACTTGATCTTTTAGCAATTTTGGGCCCCTCAAAGTTAGAGCCTTGAAAATAGAGGCAGAGAATGTTCAGTGTGACACAATGTTCTGCAGAGAGCCAGTGAAGTGAGCAGAGCGCAGCAGAAGCACGACGTTCCTTATGTGAGTCTTGATTTTCGACGTTGTCATGTTTTGTTAAGTGCAGTATTTTTTTGAGGGATGGCACTTTCAATCCATAATAGAGGGTGTGTCTGCAGGGAAAACATCAGGCAATGCTAGAAATATTGTATGGTCACTACAAAACAAACATGAAGGGCAGTGAACAGAGAGCTGTATTTCATGAGATCTTACATTTGCAAATTAGTTCTTTGTCTACATCTGGCAGTAAGTTCATTTTGTTGAAACCTTTAACATAAATGCCGTGAAACATTTGAACTATCCCCATGAGTTTATTTTTTTCCTCTCTGTAGTGCAGCTTTCAATTTGGAAAGCAGTTGAACCTTTGTATCTTCTTTGGTTTTTTCTAATCAATACCTATTTAGCCACTGGCAAACTGGAGAACAAACACATCATAGATACCAATGTCATACCAGAGCAGCTGAAAATTTGACACCAGTATGTATGGGATTGAAATTTTCTTTCTCATAAAAGCAAAAAACAAAGTGAAAAAACAACTTTATTATTTAAAGGATATTATTTTATTACAGAAATAAGTCAAGTATTTAAAAAATAGTTCCTCATTTTTATTTGATGACAGAACCCCGAACTATCACAACATTCCTTAATATGGTGTAAAGAAAAGTACTAATTGAGTTCCAAAACAAACAGTTTATATTCACCCTTCCATACAGGCTTTCTCAATGCAAGTTAGTCTTTCCTCAGTGAACTGTGCAACGTTTAATGATTCTTATTATTATCAATTCCATAAAATAAATAAGTAATGCAGAGTGAATAGGAACTCAGGTCCATAATTAAACAGATGTTACGAAACTTCAACATGTTCTAACTGTGAGAAATGCAATAAAAAGTTGAAATGCCAGTCATTATTTTTTTTTAGTTATGTAGTACTTCAAAATGTTTAGGTTTTGTGAAATGTCTTTATTTAGAAGGAAAGGTAAAAATTTGCATGTATGCTTTATCCTAGGGGATTTTTACTGTGGTGGTTGTATATGGAGCCTGTTGTGAAGAATCCGAAGGTACTAGACAAGATATAGCTGTGTTTGAGTCCTAAAATGGCTGCTGGGATGATAAATAATGTAGGGAGACAACCACAGTGTATTTTTTCTTCAGTAACTTTAGGAAGTGTACTCAATCCGTCTGCTTTTTATTTTAGAAACCGAACCCAGCCCTGTGTATCTAAAAATTTCAGATAGTAATTTGGAATTTGTGGAGGGTTTTTTGGTAGTTGGTTGTTTTGGGTTTGTTTGGTTTTGGTTTTGGTTTTTTTTTTAGACCACCCACATCAGGGCACCTGCCAGGTCTTCTGGGGCACTTCCTTTACTCTGCAGGACTGAGGTTTTCTGTAAGTGTGTGTGCTGGGTCTCATCCATTCATCATTATTATATCTTAATGTAGGTCTCAGGTTTGCTAAATTATGTTAAATCACTTCCATATTGAAACACATGAATTATTTTAAATCACTATGTGCTGCAAACAGCGGGATCAGATTATTAGAGCTCTTAATTGCGTCTGTCTTTTTGTATGAGAGCTTGAATGCTTTTGGTCTTTTGCTGTGAATTATGAACTGGCAAGTAATGTGTACTGTAGGTCTTCCACTCCTACCACCAATGACACATTTGAGACATGGTACGACTAGGAACAGTATTTCTGAGGGAAGCACAGTTTAAAGGTATGAACTTCTCACAAAAAGAGTTCCATATAAATCATACCTAATGGAGCTGTAGTCAGTATAGTTTGCAGATCCCCTGAGAGAAAATGAATTATTAGAATATTTGGATGGCAGGAGTCTCATGTTTGTTAGTGATTTTTTTTATGCTTGCAAGGTGTCCCTGTGTCAGAAAGATTAAAAAAAAACCAAAAGTGAGAGAGGGAGGAAGGGAGGAAAGGATAAAAGAAAGCCAAGAGTCTAAAGTCTGGGAATACTCACATCTGAATTGCAAGTTTCAAGTTCAGTTGCTGCCTGATTAAGCCTGGCATTTCTGTAGATCACAGAAAAATAAAATATGCAGTAGAAAAAGGAGATTGATAGCTATACAGAGTTATGCTTGATGGAGAAAACATTCAAACTGCACGTGGCAGTAGTGACAGATCTAGTACAGAGACTGAAAAAGGTGAAGGAGGGGGTTTTGATAGCAGGAAAACAAAGTGAGTCAGAGAGCTGTACCTTAGTTACTGGCTTACCCTTGTCCCATCTGTGCTTCCTCTGGCCAGCTCATTGAAAGGCTAGAGCACTACAAATGGCTAAATGAATTGGTTTTGGGGGAGGGTTGGAGAGGAAGGGGACAAGTCTTGGAGATGCTGTGGTGAAGCAGATGAGTTGTGGGAGAATGAGTGAGGAGGAAGGACAGTAATTGAAGGATATAAGCTCTAGTGAACAGGAATAGTCATATCAGCAGTGACAGAAGGAGGAAATGAGCTGAGGATATGGGAGAGAAGCTGATTGATGTTGATGATACCATTGGACATGCTTATGTTTGATACGTGATGCCATTAATTCTGTTGGCAAATTGGTGTATTTCAGACTCAAATCATTACAGTTGATTTGATGGCTTCTTATTTTTCGGGCATTACATTTGTGATGCTACACTCTAGACGCCCTGGTACTCCTCTAGTAACTGCGTGGATGAGGATGTATTTTCAGAAGAAATAATTTCCAGGAAATTAACTTCGTCTTTTTTTCCTTCTGTGCTTTTATCTGAATAACATGAAAATGAAGTGTGTATCCTGTATATGCCTATGTGCCCACTTGGACCTCTGACATATTTCAGGAATTTTCTTGTGGTAGTATAATTTGTTGCAAATGTTGACTAAGGCTTCTATATTCAGAGCCACTAGTGAGTCACACTGTCTGATTCAGCGAGGTTACCTTACAGTCTTACAATAATAATAATAAATAGATAACGTTATATAAATAATGTTAAATAAAGAATGTTATAGGTGAAATATAGGGCCAGAAAGATGATCAGATGGATGGAGCACCTTTTCTATGAGGAAAAGCTGAAAGGATTTGGATTGTTCAGCCTGGAAAAGAGCAGGCTTTGGAGTGACCTAATGNTTGCAGATGTCCCATCCCTGGATGCCAGGTTGAATGGGGCTCTGAGCAACCTGGTCTAATGAAAGGTGTGCAGAGGGATTGGAATTAGGTAGTCTTTAAGGTACCTTCCAACTCAGGTTGGAAAAAAGGAATTGTGTAGAGAGAACAGCCTTTGAGAGGGAATAAGCTTTTTTATCTTATATTGTCAATAAACCTGACAGTTATTTAGGATTGTATCACTTTGGAAATGTGTTGCTCTTTTCCAAATTACTTTCTATCATCCTGAGCCTACATTTTGTTTTGTCAGAGTTTCAGAAACCATAAAGTTCTAGTTTAATTCTCAAGAAACTAATTTAATTGGTTGTGTTTTGGTAGCATTTTTTCACATTGAGACGAGTAAGTTAGATATGAGAAATCCTCCTGCTAGTGGAAGGGTTTCTAGTTTGACACAAGAGGGCAGTGATGTTATGTATGAAATTACCCTTATTTTGGGTTACTCAACTATGATTTAATAGGAAACTGGGTGACAAAATTAGCATTATTGAGTGGCATGACTGCAGTCTCAGATTTCAGCAGGATTTACTCATGCTCTAAGTAGAGTATTAGCCAGAATTTTAGAAAATATTTACCCATAATATTTTTTTAAAGGAAAAAAATCTGAGTGTATATGATAAACTGTTTTGTTCTTAAAGGTTAAAAATACATATATATGTATGTAAGTGATAATGTAAGTGTTAGATCAGATGACTGCTGTACTTTCCACGTTTGTCGTATACAGTCATCTCACTACAGTGTTAATACTGCCTCAGGGCTGGGGAATAAGAGGAAATCTAAACATCATATATGTTTTAAAAACCCTGGATACAAAGAATTTGAGTTGGAAAATGTACTTGGTTTAAAGATTATTGATTCTCTGAGAGGTATTGAGTAGGAGATCTCTCCAAATTTGTTTTGGCCAGGAGATACGATAGCACTTGGGAAGCCTTATTTCTCTCTTTCACATCCCTGCTCTAAGCAGTCCCAAAAAGCCAGTTGGGTGAAGTTAGATAAAACTAGTGAAGGCTCAGTACAGTTACTGTGTTCATTGCTTGTTGGGAGGCATTACAACTTAAAAGTTGGCCATATAGTGTTTTGCCTTGGTCATGGTCCTGCTCTGTCTTCTGTTTCAGAGATCCAAGTACTTCCAACAAAAAAGTGAAACTTCTTTTGCCTCGTAGCTGAAGTTGCATGAGCATAGAGCTCCAGAACAATAGTTTTAAAGTAAAGTGATTTTATTCCTAATCTGTCCTGACACATCGCAAAGTTTCAAGTACACCTTTGCATAACAGTTTCAAAGGTAGGTCCAGGGTGAGAATAGGTCTCAGAAGAGAATGCAGGGAGGAAAAATATTTAACAGCTTAGCATGTTATCTAAGCTTGGAATCTGTTTCCTATTAAGAGAGATCACATTTTAAAAGCTGGTAGACCTGATCCATTAGTTGCCTTAGTATTTTGCTGTTGAACAAGGCTACCTATAGCTTTCTGTCACTTTAGCATGTGAAAATCTCTGGATTTCTGCAAACTGTTACTAGAAAAAGAAAAACCCTTGAAAGATGAGACAAAGTGTTATAAATAGGGCTGAGCTTTCAACTAGATGTAAACAGAGTGTGACTCAGATAGGTGATAATCCTAAAGTTTGTTGCCATCTCCTAGCATGTCTCACTTGAGCTTATTATTGTAAAAGTGGGCTTTTCCTTGGAAAATTATGGTATTTGAGAACTTGCATTTCTTTAATGCTTCTTTATCATGGCTGACAGCATTTTGCTATATATTTTTTGGCCTGAATACTAGCTTCATCACATAAGGCATAATTTGCTGTCATGACATAAAAAGGATAAAAAGAGTCATATGATTTTTCCTTCGTGAGTTCCCTTATTTTAACCTCCTTAGCCAGGTCTGATCAACAAGAAAAAATTAGGCAGTTGTGTAGGAGAAGAGGAAGAGGGAAAGCTCACAGGTGGTTCAGCAACTGAAGTGAAATTCTTACTGTTAGGTGAGGCACAACCCGCACAGTGAGCTGCAATAAACCAGGTTTTGTAAATTCTCCTGTGCATACAACTATTTCTTTTGTTATTATTTTATTATTTATTATTTTATTATGTTTGCACTTCTTCTATTAAGCCAGTATCCTTACAGCAATTAAGTGATTGACACCAGGAGACAATCCCTGTCCTTCTGATAAGTTTTCTATTCTTCGTGACAGGTAGGTTCAGATTGATTTCATACAACAGTTTAATGGACATTTCAGTTCAGAGGATGAATCTTTCACTCTCACTCAAAGCCAAACTAGTGAGATTACACTAACCTTGAACTAGATATTTTCACTTCCAGTATCTGTCTGCTTCAATATGAAATTGTGTATATTCTACTCTAGATTATAGAGGGGAAAAAGTAGATATAGCAGCTCTGTTTGGGACAGATGGGCTGAAAGATAGTGCAGCCACTCTTTGACAACGTAAGGCTTAGAGTATCAGTCAAAGTAATTAATTTTTCTGACAGAAGTATGTTTTACTTATCTCTGTTAAAAGACAAAACAAGTGAGGTGTACATGGGGCCTGAACAATTTTCTTTTTCTTGAAACTACTCTTCTCCAATACTTGTTCCTGTAAGGTCTTGCATCTGAACTCTGTTTTTGATGCATTCATGAGAGGAAAAGTGCAGCTGCATTATGGGCAGTGAAGGAAGCTACAGAGTGTGCTAATCAGGTTTATTTAAAAGATGGCGAATATGTTCTTACTAGCCTTCCTATAAGATTGTTAAATTGTATTTTTTTATCAAATGGAAGTACAGTTAAATGATTTTTCGTAAGCTTGTCATGGGACTTGGCAAATCCATGGATAAATTGATGGCTAAATTCTTTTGTCCTTTTGTCCCTTCTTTGCACCAGAAAGACAAAGTATATAATTTCATAATCTGTCCTCTAGATTGTAAATGATTTTAAAAATACCTTTTTCTCGTGTAAATCTTTGTCAGTCTCTGAAGGATGAAATTTGAAATGATAGCATGTATATTTTCAGAAGTTCAGTTTTAACTTTGGGCAGAGGCTCATTTGTAATCCTCATTGGACAATGTGTTTGTTCTCTTTGACAGTTGAATAAGGTGAAAAGACATGTTGAAAAATGTGTTCCTGTCCTCTTTTTCTGTGTGCTTTTCTCTGCATCTGTGCTTAGCAGAATCCCTCAGGGTATCCTGGATTGTATTTACCAGGAAAAAAGAATACCTGATTAGACTAGCATTACTACTACTCATGATTATGGTGTCATCAATTAACTTATATGACTCAAAAGTGAAGCTTGCCAGTCATTTTAAAGCTTTGGATAATGAAGCTCAGGAAGTTTGTTCCTACGGCAAATTTCTTCAAGCTTTGTTTAAAATAGTATAAAACTTCCTTTAATTGGGAAAATATACTGTTGGCAAAAGGCAAGGGCAAACTATAACTCCTGAAACATTAGAAAACACGAGTCCATCATATCTGACAAGTTAGAACTGGTTTCTCCACACATCCAATCGTAGACAAATAGCATCAGTGTAATAATTAAAGCTTAATCCATGTAGTCATAAGCTATTATAAGTAATTGCGACTATTGCAGCTTATGAGTTTAGCTTTTCTTATCTTTCAGAGTGGGTTTTTTTCCCTCTCCTTAAAGGAGGGGAAATGCCTCAGTGCTTTTGAAGGGCTGGTAGGACAACTTGACAGTTATGTAAGCAGCTGTCTGCAGAAATTCATTAAATGTCTGATTGTGCATAGCCATGTCTGACCCTTGGAGTGTTCATGCTGAGCTTTCCCCTTGCCAGCTACCTTCTTGTCTCTGGCTGATGTTGTGGATATTCATTTATGGGGATGCAGACTTCACTGGTCCTCTTCACAGTATGCCATGATCACCTTAATTTTATAGGCAAGGGTTCGTTTTTTGTGTGAACTGCTAAAGGAATTTGGTCTCCAAATGGTATGGCTTCACAGAAGAGTGAATATGGTCCCATACACATACTTGCTTCTTACTACTTTTCTGTTTTAGGCTCTTCCATTTTCTTAGGTGATCTTCTAAGAGATGCAGAAAGTAGGGGATTTTTAATTCCAACTTTATCTGATTCTATGTTTGAAAGTACTGATGTTTGTTGACTTTCTACACCCCCCACTGTGTCAATGAGGGAATTAGAAACAATTCTAACATGAAAAGAAAACCATAGGTTTTCAGTATTGCAAGGGGTGTTCAACAACTTGTGTATTTGGAATTTCTGACCTCACATTCTAATCTGTTATATCACTTTATCCATTTTCTGTATTCACATTTTTAGTTTTTCAACGTCATGACTCCATTTAGTTTTCTTCTTTAAATAAAATGTCATCAAGATTTTTAAAACAGATCTCACAGCTCATATGTTTCTTAACTCTATGTCTGTGATGATGCTATTTATAGCCAAAAGAGTCTTAAGATCAATGTGGAGTTCCTTCTGGCTCCTGTTAAGATTGTGAGCAGTTCATTTTTGTTGTTTGTTTTGAGGTTTTCTTCCCACTTGATGAAGCTGAGAGGCAGCAGGACTAAGTCATGCCAAGATGGGAGCCACCAGACTTGGCAGGTTTAGTCAATAACCTAAAGATACCCTAGTACTGGAAGTTCTGGGAAACATTTTCTGAGACATGGTATGATGAAACTAAAGGGTTGTTCTAGGGTTGCAATCAGCTGTCAGGACGTCCTTTCTGCTTCTTCTGCCCTAGTAGCTGAGCTGATAATTCTGTTTATTGATACAATTAAATATAGTATCATGCATTTTATTGGACAGTAATTCTGGTCTTGACCATCCCACACTTCCTACAAAACACCAGACACACTCAGCTGAGTTGGCAGTTAACCCAAAGGAAGAGTACACAATTTTTGGGAGTAGCTGTCTCCTGAATATGTAGCCTCCAGTTTAGGTAATTGGTTAAGCATGCACTTGGAGTGCTTTCTGAGTGTTAATAGCTTCAGTGGAGGTAAGGTTTTGTTTAACATACAGCATGTGCCTGCATGTGTTGCTGAATCAGATCCAGCTGAATCCCTGTAAATGATCAGGGATTAGAACTGAGATTCTTCAATTCTCTTGTTTGGACTATGTCTGCCAACTATGAGCCAGGTTGAGTAATCATAGCATTGCCAGCCTCAAAAAGGTCATAAATTGTGAATTAGGCCCTGCTGAATCACAAGACTTAAGGATGTATTGGCATCTCATTTTAACCATTTGTTTTCCTAGCCCTTTGACTACAGAGAGTTTTGAGCCCTTTCATAAAGCTAGAAATACACTTAAAAATTTGAAGGTGTTCCCATAAATCCTAGAAGCTTCAATCCTTCCAATTTTCCCTTGAATTCTTTCCCTTGATCTGTATATAATCCTTCTCATGCACACATACATCTCATGTCTTTGTTTACTTTCATCACCCAGAGAGAGGACACCAGATTAAGTGATGGCTTCGGAGAGGGACGAGAATTCTGGTGTCTTGGAGGATTCTCATCTATGCACAAAATAGATCAAAGGATAGTGAAGAAACTGAGGCACAGAGAAACAGGAAACCTTTATTATTTCGCCAGTTGAAGCAACTTTTACTATAATTTTGTGTCTATTTTGGCTGATGCATATCTAGAATTAGCTTGTCTGGTAAGAAATATGTTAAGAATCAACAGTGATTGTTTTATTGTCTAGGATATCCATTCAAAAGGCTTCCATTTTTGTAGTGTTGTAGCAGGAAATATGCAGCAGAAGTCAAGAGAAAAGCTGTCACCTCTGCCCTTTGAGCTGGGGGAAACTGGGGACGACCTGAGCCCAGTGTAAAGCAGACTCCTCAACCCGGTCTATGTCCAGTCAGGACGCTTCACCCTGACAGCATGGAAGGCTGTGGGTGTATGTGTAGATAGATGTGTGTGTATGTTAATTTACAAACTCATTAATTCAAGTGAGCACTTCCCTTTTTGTACACCATTTATTCCTCTCTGCTTTTAAGCTGATTTGTGCTCCTTAATTGCTGTTGTACTTTTGGCAGCTGAGGTGCCTTTTGTGCAGGGAAACCTGATTCTGTTTTCTATCTAACCAATTACTTGTTTTGCATTTTGTTAATATTATGAGCAGATTCTCTATGGTGACCTATTCTCACCTCCTCATCCCATAATTTTATATCTCTGACATTTTTTATGTGTTCAGTAGGTTTATTCTTCCTTTCTACTTAGCTGTGATTGCAAGCAATAGGAGATGTATGTTTTGTATTGTCATGAATTGTGATTAAGTTATTGATAATTTCTACTTAAAATCTGTGACTGCGTGCATGCTCACATACACAATCACCTCTTTCTCACTGGGAAGTATAAAGTAAATTTCTGAAAGCCAGAGCAAAAGTGTTTGTGAACTTAACCCAAAGGTAGGCAGCGAGTAGCTCATTTCCCGCCCAAATCCCGGGGTATGCTCTGCATTCCAGTACTGTGCCGTGTGTTTGTCATCCGAGCGCAGACACATGTTCAGTCTAGCAGCTCCTCTTTCAGCCAGTGTTTGAGCAGCGGTTAAAAGAAGATGCACTCATGTGGAAAATCCTGGCAGCAGGCACCCTGGATTGTGTTACAGCAGCTGTCCTCAATGGGAAGGCATTGATGTTTACAGTGTGTGTTTTTCCATGGAATTTTGTTTGTCTGCTGTATATATACAACACAGGCTATTCTTCTCTGCGGTGTGTTTTTCAGTGCTTTATATACGAAGTATTTTGTCTTGTAATATTTATACCTATATTAAAGGGGAATGCAGATGTAAGGCAGATATGCTTGAAAATATTCACAATTAAAATGTCTGATATGCAGTAACGTAGAAAATTGGCATCTTTGAAACAAACAGAAAGGGGGGCAGTAAAAAGCCTTACTGATCTGAAACATGCAATCTTTCTTCAGCATAATATTGAAAAATCTGGATAAGAATAACAAATGCTTTTTTAAAGAACCTATCTGTCAGCACATTAATTAGTACATTCTTTTTAATTGATAAGGGGTTTTTTTTCTTTATTTGCATGGAGCCTTGAGGTGGTGGTGTAATCTGAATTGCAAATGGTTTAACTGGCAGTAACAATGTTGAGTGTCTTGATAAAGGATGAAAATCCCCCTTTACATTATTTTCCTAACATATAAATGTAATGTGGTATCACTTTTTCATAGATATTTTAGTGGAGTTGTAATTTCAACACTTAGATCAGAACCAGAACAAGTTTAAGATGATGTCACTCCTGTTTCTGTCATACTTTCATTTGTTTTGGGGGGAGGAAATATTTTCTTGATCTTTTTCACTTATTGAGGTCATAGTATCATTGAAGTTGGAAACGACCAGAGAAGCTGGCACTTACTGTTGTTGAACCTTACACCATTGGCCTCAGCCCATGAATCCAGGCTATCCAAACCCCTCTGCAGGGCTTTCCTGCCCTCCAGCAGATCAACACTCCTATCCAGCTTGGTATCGTTTGCAAACTGACGGAAGGTGCCCTCAATCCCCGCATCATTGATAAAGATATTGAACAGAATTGGCTACAATATTGATCCCTCATGGTTGGCCACCAACTGGATGTGGCACCATTCACCACCACTCTCTGGGCTGGGCCATCTAGTCAGTTTTTAATCTGGCAAAGAGTGTAGCTGTCTAAGCCATGGGCTTCCAGCCCTTCCAGAAGAATGCAGTGGAAGCAGTGGCAGAGGCTTTACTGATGTCCAGGTAAATAACATCCACGGTGGGCCTCGCATAGTTTTCCAAAGCCGTAGTTCAGCAAAATGCTTCAATAGGTTTGCTCAAAGTTAGGCAGCTATTGGCTTGGGTAGGATTTAAGCAGTACCGTAACTGGATTTTAGATCATCAAATGATTTGTAGCTTATGGGTAAGAAAACACTATTTTTATCCCCCCGGCTCACACCATAACAAGTTGGGTGTGAGTTAAGTCTAAAGTCATTTCCACATTTTTTCCACATGTGACACCCTTGGATTGTTGCATGACCTATCTGTCCCAACAGCACCATTGTGCAGTGCAGCAAGCTGTGCAGAAAGAAGAGAACACCTCAAGACAATTAGACGCTAAAACTTATGGATACTTTGTGAATAAAAAGGAGCTACATATGCATGAATGAAATTGAATGAGAGTCACAAACACCATGTATTCTATCTGAATAAGTTTCTCTAATCTCCAGAAACATCTGCCTTTGGGTTGGATGACTTGTTGTTTGGCCATTGTGATAGGACATAGATAGAAATCTAAAGTGAAGTAGTCCAGGCGGTCTTTGACAATTGCACACTCTGAAAAAGTTGCAGCACGAAGTTTTAAATAGCATTTGTTCATTAGTAGATGCACAATTGTCTTAGGTTGACAGAAAGAATAATACATTTGTATACAGGGCAGCCAGCCTCCAGAATCTTCCCAGAGAAAAAATCACAACCAGAGAATTGCAGCCTAGCATAATTAATGAACATCAGCTGAAAATCTCAATCAAATGGAACACAGATTTTATGAAATAGTCTGCTTTGTCTTTTTGTAAAAAGACAGTACTCAGGTACTGGGACTTTAGTCCTTCTGCTGCGATGGTGCATCACTGTGTTACACAGTGAAATGGTATCTGATGATATTGCAAGAAACTTGAGTTTCAGTTGTTTCCTAGTCTTCTTGTAAAGCATTTTTTTTGTAAAAAAAAGCCCCAAATTCTAATTGTACACAAAACTATTTTCAATTAAAAGTCTGTGCAAGAGTTGCCATGTTAAGCCTTTGCATCTATACGAAACCTTTATCAAAGACACATTTGTCAGCAGAGGCTCTTCTTGCACTGTGGCTGTAACAAAGCTCAAAACAGCCTGAAAAGTGGAAGGTGTGCAGTACTGCAGCTCAGTCTTCCCTAGGCATAAAAAATATGTAATTTATTTTTACTAGTACCCCACACAGTCAAGCAGTCATAGTTAGTTCCAGCCAAGTCTTCTTTGTCTTTGATCTTTGTGCTGCCTGTTCTTCCAAGATACTGAATTATCACTACCTCCCTCAATCTGTCTTAGAAGTTTACAGGTGCAAACTTTCAAATCAGTTTATGTCCAGCTGATTTCCCCTTACTCTCTAACATTGCAAACCAGTCAAAGTAAAGTTTACAAAAGAGAAAAACAAAACATTGTGCAGTGCAGAAAGAACACCTCAAGACAATTAGTACAAAACAATTCCTATATTATCACCCATTTAATTTTGAAACCTTGCCCAAAGTAATGTTGTTTACCATTGGTATTGAGCTATGATGAAAGCAAAGTCACTTTGCAACTTGAATTTCAGGCAGGACATTTGTATATAGGCACTTCTACCAATGATGATTGTTTCTAACAAATTCAGGATAATTAGTTGTTGTGTTTATAGTTTTGTGTGTGTGTTTGTGTAGCTGTACCTTGTGCCATCAGCTTTGGCTGGAGCACTAGCTCAGCAATCAGAATATTGTGTGGAAAATCAGACCTATGTGGAATTGCATGTTGATATTTTCACCAAATTACTTCTTTTTTTTTCTTCCCCTCTTTCTCTTTCTTTCACTAGAATTATTAAAGCTGTAACCACAAAGCCTGTTTTACAAAGTGCAGATCCATGCTGCTGTCAGTTTTCATTGCATTTTTTGAATATGTTGTGGCCTTGAAAAAAATTTGACTATAGATAATGTAACTCTGGTTCGGGAGTTTGGTATAAAAAAAGAAGTAAGAATCTGTTTATTTTATTTTCAGAGAGAGAAGTTGCTGCTTTTTCCATTCCTTTTCTTAGATTCAAAGCAAACTAAAGTAATAGCTTGAATTTCCTAAATGTATCTTTCATTACCAAGGATACTACTTAGTTCTGTTGCTAAACCTTCTAATCTTTAAGGTTCTGCGAGTGTAGGCAACTGTCAGGGAAGCTGCATAATTCAGCAATGAAGTCATGCCTGATTCATTGACCATTATTTATTATATAATAACTTCTGTAATTCCTTAAGATGATAATCCTGGTGATAAGCACTGATGGGAAGTCCGCAGTCTTGGGACAAGATAATCAGCATTAAATGCTAGAATAAAATCTGGTAGAAGACATTGAGAAATACTGTATTTAACACAGACTACCTTCAAAAAAATTAGGTGCAAAGAGATTTTAGAGTTGTTGCAGGTTTTTTGGTTTGGGGTTTTTTTTGGCTTTTTTTACCAATTCATTCTAAAAAAACGTGTAAAAAGAGTTATGATTAATTTCTGTTTCCTCACCACTGGTGGATATGGTTTTTTGACAGTCTTTTCTTTGGTTTTGCCTCCTCTCCTCAGCTTTTCCTGTTTTGGTTCCTTAATGTCATTTAATTAAAAGATGCTCAGGAAAATCCAAGTGCGTGGTGTAGGTGGCTGATGTGGGCTTCTCATACTCAGCTTTCCTGTATCTCAGTAGTGTAACTTGTGTATTCTTGTCCTTGAACTCTTCTGAACTGGTACTCTGTGGCTCCAGGTTGTGACAACCTGTATTGTGTCCTCAAGAAGATGACAAATGGCAGCTGGAGACTGGTTTGGGAACAACTGCATTTATTTTCATTTGAAACATAATCTGTGCCTCCTCCCCCTCTCCTTCTCCTAGTGTTGTGAATAGAGTACTCAGAGAAGGGAAGGAGAAAAGAAAAGTTTGGCTGACACTTATTTGCCTTGGGTTTAGTTCAGCAGCATCCGTGGCCTCAGCAGACTGGGCAACCCTGGGAGTTGGTAGCTTGGTGCTTCGAAGCTGTGATGTGTGTTTCACATGCCACAGAAATGCCACAGCAGGGCAGGCAACATTTAACTTCATATTCAGTGGTAGTCTTCCTTTGTTGTGAGAGAGGGGGTGGGTAGTTCCTGGCTTCATGGAAATCAGTGGGAGCTTTGCCAGAAATTTGAGCAGGCCTGAGATTTTATCCACAGAGTTCAGTGTTGTTTTGTTTCCAGGATTTGTCCCAAGCTGTTATCTTACATGCTGGCACTGTCTTTGCCTGGTGTGTGATGGCATAGTCAGAACTTGGTGCATGTTAGAGGCTCTCGGGCACTGCTGCAGTGGAAATGGTGCTGTGTACCTGTGTACCTGTGATTGTTTTTTAAACTCCCCCAAAAGCAGAGCACTATGAATTACTTTAGTCCTGAAGCTGGAATTGAAATTGAACATGCTGGTAGGAAGGAGCAGCGGGTAGGGCTGATTGTAGTAGGGTGGAAGTGCAGGTGAGCATGATGGATATGCCTCTTAGTAACCGGCCTGCAGAAAGCTGGCTATAAAGATACAGACCAAAATAAAAACTTCATATACTCTCCTGTCGTGGTTTGACCCTGGCTGGATGCCAGAGACCCACCCCAACTTCTCATGAAGTTGGGGTGGGTCTCTGGCAGCACGGAGAGAGCCTAGGCAAGAACTGAGCTGTTAACCCCCTCGCTACCAGAGCAGCAGAAAACCCTCCAAACCATAACACTCCACCCCTCTGCGAATAACATACTTGGGAATTATCAAACTCCAAATCCATCCATAACACTAACTTACATTATACATAAATTCACCTTAAGTGCCCATCACCACAATTACAATATTCCACCCCTAGAGCCACCACCACAGTTACAGTGTACTTTTCACACAATCTTATTCTATTACATTAAAACTACAACTATTAACCATTAGCACTTGTTTTGCCTGTGACCCTTTCCAGTTATAATNGAGCTCTCAGCTAGCTCCAGGCTTCTGTCTCTGGGCTCCAACACATCAGCAGTGTTGTCCAGTTTTTACCTCTCCATCTTCAGTCTTAATGCTTAGACGGATTCTGCGGTCCTGGTTCTCTCTCTTTGGTCCATAGGTTTTCACCATGGTCAGTCCAATTCACAAACAGCAGCGGGATGCCTGGAAGAACATCTCTACCCCTTCTCTCGTTGGGCCTGGGGGCCTTCAAATCTCTCAGCCTCCCGACGCAGGGTCTGAGCTGGCACGCTACATCTTACTACTGAACTTTTTTTCTCTTCTCTCCCAAGTATGTTATTTGCAGAGACGCATGCCTTTATCTCTACTCTGTAACCTTGAAGGCCCTGGCAGCACGGAGAGAGCCTAGGCAAGAACTGAGCTGTTAACCCCCTCGCTACCAGAGCAGCAGAAAACCCTCCAAACCATAACATCTCCTTAGGGACGTAGGAAACATCTGACACATCCAGTTTTCTGAGTCAGTACTTGGTATGATGTAATTACACGCAAGGCAGGCACATGCTTTGGAGTGCGTAGGAGCTTCAGGACAGGGCAGTTCCAAGATACAAGTCTCTATTCAACACAGCATCGATAAAGGAAGCACTTCATGCTGAATTAGGAACGTATATGAACTCAGCACAGATTTTATGCTTAGCAACTCTGCCAGTACTGGTTTGCCACAACTTACTTGCAATTTACAGCACTCATAGTTTCATTTCTTCTCATGATACCTAAATGGCACTGTAAACTAATTATAATTTTAAATTTGCATTAAAAGAAAAAAAAATCAGCTTCTTGTGAGGAAAGGCTTGGTAAATTATACGTGTAAGCTAAGTACAGTTACATGAAAATTTTGTACTGCAGTGCTGACCAGGCACAGAGTGTTCATTCCCGTTGCTAAGCATTTTGAAGTTTTCTAGCACTTGAGAATGAAGATGTAAAACTAAGCTCAAATTGAAGAAATTTAATGTAGTTGTCAATTTAGAACATGTGCAAAAAATAATCAAGATAATGATGAAAGGAACTTGTTTTTAACCTTTTTTTGGTTAGATTTAGATTTTTTTAGTTAAAATCTTTATTTAGCAAAATGTTTAGTAAGATTTTAGAAGACATTTGATTGAAATTTTCCTTCAAAACTGTGGAATTACAGTCTCAGGATAGGAAATTGTGGATAACACCTTTGGTTAATTTTAAGAATTTTTTCCTTTTTACATTTTTACCATGCTTTTACATTCTGCTAGAGGAAAACTATTGTACAGATTATCAAAGTACATTAAACCCTGAAAGAGATCTGACAGCAAAGCCAAAAACTGTCATGGACTAGTGTACTGTGTGCTTTGATGAAGAATGTTTGATCTTTACCATTCTGCCATAGTAGAATTCTGTTCTGTAGTCTCAGGCAGAGAACTGTAACCTTTTACTCTTTCTTTGTGAAAAAGTTGTTGAGTCACCTGTGCCTGCTCCAGTGGCTGAACTTTTCTGACATCTGCAAGAGCTTTTCAAAACAGTATCCTCCAGTAGGAACAGACTTCATTTTGAGAATTTCATTTCCATGAAAAGATTTTCTCTGTGGTATCTTTACATACTTTTTGCTAACATTTACTGCCATCGTGCTTTCTGGGTTAATTTCTGAAGTGTTATGTATGTTTTGTAGGATGTATAGGTGTGTGCTTAAGGTTAAACACATTACAAATCACATCCTTACTGGGCAAAAGCTTATGCATCTCCTTAAATCTAATTAAAGTTAAGGGGACTGTTGACATCATTAGAATTAAACATATTCTTGGATATTTTTCTGAACTCAGAGTGTACTGCTTTGACCTAGCACTTTAGGCAGTTCTGCAAGCAGAATGGAATAAACAATTTGATGCTGTCTCATAACTGTGAAGGAGCCTGACGAACAGTAGGTACCTGATTTGGTGGTGATTAAGTATGCTTTTATTGCAAGGAGAAACCAGGTTTTTTTCTATTTTATCTTTCTTGTTCTTGTTTTGAAAAAGACAATAATTTGGGTTTAATTCAAATGCTGACTTAAGATAAGATGCTTACAAAATAATTAACTTCTGAAGGTTGTTCTGAACTAGCACACTGCTAGTTTGCAATCTGAGCAGTTCAGAACTAGTGCACTGACCGTTGAATTGAAGACAAGCAAATCAAAGCCGCTTTTCCTGTCACACATACTTGTGTTAATCCTACTACAAGGGACCAAGCAGAGACACAGTAGGTGTTAAGAATTGTTGAAAAGTTCAAAGTGTGCGTTCTCAGTAGGATACAGTGACTCCAGGGTGCGCAGGCTTTGAAAGGGTGATGTTGCAGCCTTGCAGAAAGACTCTGTTCCTTTTGGATGGTTTAAAAGGTACTGTTGTACGTATTTGCTGTGGAAAGCTGAAATGGAACAACTAGTAGCCAATGTGGTTACTATGACTCCTGAATATTTTAACATATTCCACTGCAATCACTTTATGAACAATTCACACTTCTCAGAGATCAAATAAAGGAAGAAAATAATTTAGATCATCTTGGCTAATACACTTGCTGGTGCAGGATTGTGTCCTGCTGTATTCTCCTTTGGTGTTAGACTGTCCATTTTTGTCTGGCTCAAGTGATAATGCTTTCCCTAAGAGGCTGTTTCAGAGTCTGGTATATTTTAGTGTTAGGAAATTTTCTGGTGCTCTGTAAACTAAATTTAACTTTGTTTAAATTCAAACCATTACTGTGAGACAAATCTCTAGGAACTTAAGCCAAGTAATTCTTACTTATTTACTTGTAATTGCTGTCCTTGGCACTTTGCATAATTCAGGTACCTTTAAGTCTTATAATTGTGCTATTAAGGAAATAATATTATTGCATTATTTTTTTTTACAGAAAAACAAAAAAGGAACAAAGAAACAAACAATCCCCCATACAAGAACCCCCCACCCCCCAGACCAAACCCCAAACAAACAAAACCCCGCCTACAAAAACCCCAAAGCAAAAAACAACCAGCTCCCTCCCACCCCCCGCCCCCCAAAAAAAGAAGCCCAACAAAAAACCAAATCTATCTGAGTGTTCATCAGCCTGGAGTCTTCCATTGTAACTGTGTAAAAGTTTGTGATGAAATTCAACCCTATTTATGTTTATAACAGCATTTCTGGCTCAGCTATGTAACCTGTGCTGTACATATAGTTTAAAGTTAATGGTGTACACAGTGCCTGAAATTCAGAAGACACATGAAGCTGAGGCAGGGGTAGTTTGGTTTGTGTTGGGTCTTTTGGGGTGTTTAAATCATGTACAGTCAGGTCTCCTATACCACCGTAGCACGGGTCTTCTCCCCTCTGTGCAAAGCCCACCTTCCGAGTTGATTGGCAGCTCATTAATGTGCAAATTTCTCCCACACCCGTACACACCTCCCGGCGGTGTTTTGGCAATACCCTGCTGTGTGTCGGTGTTTCCCAGCGCCCATGGCCACCCCAAGCCGGGAAAAATCCTTGAGAGTGTTTAAATCTCTCATAAATGCATAAAGCCTCCTCTCTTGGAGTGGGGCAGGCACCCGGCTGTACTGGGAGCAGAGTCGCTGCTGTGCCCACCCCTCCCACTCTGGCAGGGAGCCGCCACGGGCCCAGCTGAACTGGGATCTGGGGAACGCGGCAGCTCCCTGGCCGGACTGGGAGCCGCACCAGGAGCCGGGGAAACACGACGGCCCCGGCTGGACCAGGAGCCGGGGGGTCGCCACCATACCCATTCCACTGGGAGTGAAGCTGCCGCGGGCTGTGCAGGTTGATTTGCATATTCATGCTGCCTAATTGAATATTCACACATACCAGATCACGCATGCGCAGTTGCGAAAAGAGGCCTCCTTCATCATGCTGCTAAGATGTGAAGCCACAATATGGGGGGCGCAAAATGGAAGAGGGCTGCCTGTATTGGGCTGGTTTAGTTTTATTCCAGATGTTAAAAGGATTGAAGCCCCTTTAGCTGGTAACTCCAAAGTGCTATAAAACTGACTGTTGGCATGTTCCCAGTTTTGGGATATCTACATAGACTCAACAGCATCTCTGAGCTGAGGTATGGAAGAAATGTAGGGAGAAGGAGTAACATTTATTAATACTGCTAATGACTCAGGAACCCAGAAGGCATGCTACATAGCTGTATCTAGGACACAGGGAGACAAAGAGACCGAAGTGCAGTTCCCAAAGGGGGTTAGGTTCAAACTCCAGCTGCAGGAGAATGCAAAATGGAAAATCATTCTGTGAAGTCTGATAGATCTCCAAAACACATATCTAAAGTAACAGGCATTGGAATGGAATTCACAGTGCTTTCATTGCCCCATGAATGAGTCTTACTTGCCTGTGCAAATTGCACGAATATATGTCTGACACTGACCTGGCAGGTCAGCTTTTGAGGTACCCTTTTGCACTATTTGACATAACTGTGAGTACATAAAAATGCTGTCATATTTCTTAGCTGCTTTCTAGGAGAACCCCTTCAAAATACTCCTGAAACCATATATCTGGCTTACTTTGGCTGTAAATTGTCTTTTTAAAATACGTACCACTGTGCCTGATACAGACCCGCCATTATATTTCCCTGGCAGAGAAGGAGTTAGGAAGAGATAGCTGTGGAGTTGTAAGACAGAATGAGTGCTTTGTGACAGCCTTGGAGATAGAAGGCCAATGTGGTAGTGTGTCCCTACTGCCTCCCCTCTGATTACTGGTCGAAATGGCTCATCGTAATTAGAAGCTTCCTAGCAGCTGTGGATAACCTTCAAGGTTGCAGTGCCTCATTTTTATTGCCCTTGGCTCTCTATTCTGCTATAAACAATGTGTCTCATTACGAAATATAAAGCTTTGTCTTCTAAAATTAGACTCACAAAAAATGTTACACTCCATGTTCTGAAATGCCTTTGGCTGAACCTTTTACTTTCCTTTTTGTTATGTGTTTATCTAGAACATCTTACAGAATCATTGTGCTTGACTTAGATAGTTGACTTCACAAGAGCTCATTTATACGCATATGTGCTTTACAAACATTATCTTTAGATGGAAAAAAGTCAGTTTAGAAAGCTTCTTGCAACTACTTGGTAAGTAGAAGATTGCAGAATTGCTGGAATTTGCTCCATCTGAGGTGCTAGAGCTGATAATGATTTTTTCATTGTTTCTTTGGAAAGGTTAAGGTTGAATCAGTATTACAATTAAACACAATCCATACACTGAATGGACTGTGGACATTATCTTTTCAAGATGGCATTTGTTACAAGAGTCCTGAAAGCACTGCTGGAATTAAGCATCTGTAAGTACTTTTATTATAAACTCTAATTTTTATAGCCTTATAGATTGACCATAGATATTTGCCCTTGGCAAGAACTTGGCACACAGGCTGTTGTCACCATGGGAGTCTAAGTTATGTATTTATTATCTTCTGTTTCTTAAATCTAATTCATTGGAATTAGAGATGGGCTTGTGCTGCAGAATTTGTAACCAAATCTTAAACTCTCCTTTCCCAGGCTGAGAGAACGTACAGACCTGACACTTATTTCTGGGCCAGTTTTTGTTTAAGTTCAGCTTGCGACAGACAGTGAATTAGTGTCAGGTCCTTTGACAATTCTCCTTCAAAGAGCAGATTTTTTTATCATCAATGTCCTTTCTTCCATTTAGAATGATGTCTTAAGAAATGCTCAATTTCTTTTTTAGTATTATATTTTGGAAAAAACCAAATGGCTTCTAGCTTTTGTTTTGTTTGGAAGAGAATGAAAATTTGGAAGACTGATGTTGCAACTTGGTTTGTCATCTTGGGAAAACACTAGTCTGTACTGTTCATATTAATAGTTCCTTAACTCCTGGGTCTGGGTAATGACTTTTAGCTCTGGCTATCTCTAGAAGTGAGGTCAGGCTTTGGAGGAAGGGTACAGAGCTGTCATTTGTATATGCAGAGAGATAATACCAAGGACCAGAGCTCAGTTACAGATGAAACTGGCCAGTGCTGTTTCAGATACAGTTATACCCCGTCCTTCCNTCTGACTTCTGCAATGGCCGTCCCCGTCCCACAGCCCCCAGCAAGCCTCAGAAACCACGCACCCTTCCCGCAGGGCCAGCCCAGTCCCGCTCCAAAGGGAGAGCCGGCACCACCCCTCAGCAAAGCAGAATCACTTGCACATGCTCCAGCCAGGGGACCTCATAAATGCCTGAAACCGGACTGCGGGAAATTTATATCGCAAATTGCTGGGGTCTCAATGGCGAGGTCGCGATGCACTGGGGACGTACTGTAACAAGAAAGGCTTTTTAAAGTATGTTGATAGCAAGAGGAGGTCTGAAGAAAACATTGGACTGATACTTATTTGTTGATGGTCACATGTCAATGAATAGGCAGAGGCATTCAATGCATTTTTTTGCCTCAGTCTTTTGTTGTAGTGATACACCTTGGGCTGCTTGGAATCCCTGAGTGGGAGGACCACAAGTGCGGGAACATTGGCTTTCCATTTGTGGACATGGAAACTCTAAGAGAACAGTTACATGAGCTGAATGTTCACAAGTCCATGGGTCCTGAAGGGATTCATCCCAGAGTACAGAAGGATCTAGTTGATGTTATCACAGGGCCCCTCTTCATCGGTTACCAAAGGTCTTGGGAGCTTGGGGAGGTCTCTGCTGACTGGACACCAGCCAGTGTTTTTCCTAGTTACAAGGGTGTGAGGAAAGACTCAGGACCTCACAGACCTGTTAAACTAACCTGGAAAAATTATGGAGAAGATTGTACTGGATATTATTGGAAGGTGTTTAAAGAACAATGCAGTCATCAGGTATTGTTGACATGGGTTCACAAAGGTAAAATCCCATTTAGCTAATATGTTTGCTTTCTAAGATGATGTCACCTGCCTGCTGAGTGAAGGGAAGGTGGTGGATGTACTTTTTCTACATTTTAGTAAGGTTTTGGGTACTGCCTCTCACAGCATCCTTCTGGACACGCTGTCCAGCTATGGCATGTGTGACTTCCTGGTGTGCTGGTTGACGAACTGGCAGAAGAGCAGGGCTCAGAGAATTCTGGTGAATGGAGCTATGTCTGGCTGGTGACCAGTCGCCATCACTGTTCCTCAGGACTCAGTCTTAGGGCAGTTTAATATACATATTTGTCAGTGATATGGGTGTAGGAGTTGAATGCATGATTAGCAAGTTAGCTCATGATACCAAACTGGGAGGTGTTTACTTTCTTGAGGGACAGGAGGCCTTGCAGAGGGATCTAGGTAGATTTGAGCCTTGGAGAATGATAAATGGGATGGAATTCAGCAAGTCAAATGCCAGATTGTCCACCTGGGGTGGAGTAACACTGAGCTTAAGTATCAAATAGGAGAGGAGTAGCTGGAGAGCAGCCTCTGCAGCAAAGGGTCTAGGGATGCTGGTTGACAGCCCCTGAGCAGCAGTCAGCATTGTGCCCTGGCAGCCAGGAAGGCAAACTACATCCTGGGATGCATCCAACATCATAGAACCAGCCCATCAAAACAGATTATTTTCTGACTATTGAGAACTCTGATTTTCACTAATATATTTCAGAGGCAATGTGTCAGTGAAGCAGGGAGATGCAAGCTGAGCATGTATAGGCCCATACTGCCATTTTACAAAACCAGGATAAAATCTGGACAAATTATGTGTCTGAAAGCTATTGAGCTCTGCAGAGCAATTTACTCAACAGTCTTGGGTGAGATTAATTTTTTTTAAGTCAAACAAAGTTTTCAAGCCTTCTTTGGCCTGACTGTTGTCTTGCCATGACTTACTTGCCTTAAGAGAATGTTGCTCTTAAGGATCTAAATGTCTAATTGTCATGGCTGGATGCCAGAGATTCACCCACAACTTGTCCTGGAGAAAAAACTGGAAAAAAACGTTTATTGCAGGAAAAACAAGACAAGCTACAAGTGGGGAATATAAAGGATTTATTTATTTCTAACAAGATCAGAGCTTAATGTGAGAAACATCATAGTAAAGGCAACCTTCTCCCCCACCCCCTGTCATGTTTTGACCCTGGCTGGATGCCAGAGATTCACCCACAACCTCTCCTGGAGGAAAAAACTGGAAAAAATAACAGGCAAACAGGCAAAACAAGGCAAACTATAAGTGAAGAATATAAAGGATTTATTTATTAACTAACAAGATCAGAGCTTGATGTGAGAGGCATCATTTTAAAGGCAACCTTTTCCCCCCACCCCTCCTTCTCCTACAGCAGATCTCATGTTCCCTTTTTCGACCAGGAGACAAAGGGGGAACAGGGTAGGGGATAAGCCAGGCAAGTTGGTATTTTCTGACCCATTTTAGGGTAGGAAACAATCTCTCTGTCTTTCATAAAGTCCTCTCTCTCTCATGTGAGGAAAAAGTCTTTCATGACCCTTTCCCAAGTGAGATCCCGACCCAGGGACGACAGCTCTTGCATTCTCTTGCCCAGGTGTCACAGCGCAGGATGCAGTCTTTGAAGTACTGGCTTCGCTGCCTCATTTATGAGCCCAATCCCAAAATACATAGATCAGATCCTACCATAGTGCAACTCTGTCACAAAGTGTCTGTCCAAAGGATCTCTGCTGAGCTCTGCTCCAGCTAAGTGTGTGTGGGGTTGAAGATTATCTGCAATTTCTCAGCATGATCCTCTATCTTCAGCGTGGCCTCAGGTGGATTCTGCATCTCTGGTTTCTCTCTCTCTATTCCATAGGTTTGCAGGCAGACAGTCTGCTTCACTAGGGTCCATTCTACAAGCAGTAGCGAGACGCCTGGAACCCTTCCTACTCCTCCTTCGGCTGGCCTGGCTGCGGTGCCTTCATGGCTCCTCAACCTCTCACAGCTCCTCCCCGGCCATCTTCTTTGCTGTTACGCTACTTTTTTTTCTCCTTTCTTAAATATGTTATCACAGAGGCGCCTCTATCCGCTTCTGACCTTGAATCCTTGGCAGCGGCAGAGGCTCAGGCAACAACTGTGTTAGCCCCCCTCGCTGCTAGAGGAAAAAAACCCCACTCAAACCAGGGCACTCATATAGCTCTTATTCCTGTGTTTATGCATGAAACTTACAGACTGGATTCTCTTTTATCTTCTGTCTGAAGAATTTCTCCAACATATTGGCAGTGTCAGGAGCAATCGCATTCCTGTTCTGAGGCAGAGCCATCAGTGTGTTGAGGCTGCTGTGCCCCCTCTTTCAAGACTTCCCTGAGTTCCTGATACAGAAAAAATGCTCAAAGCCATGTTAATTGATAACAATTGACTTGGATGTTGAAACACAAAAAGACTTTGATCATACTGAATTTGTGAGCAGAAATAAATCTGTCTCCCACTTTATTATGGCATAAACCGAAACTTTGCCTAAGTACTGGCATCAGTGTATGTGGAGGTAAAGGAAATTTAGCTAAATGTATACTCATATTATTAACACAGTTTAGTTAATTAAAGATGCAGCAAGAACATATCTGCCCTCTGATCAGAAATGGGAATTCCTTGTTCAGACTATGTAAATCAAGGTTGATTTCTGTCACCAAAATCGGTTCTCAGCTGCCTCTTAGAGATGTGAGTGTGTAGAACTAGTAAAGAATCAGGGTTTAGATTTTTCCAGTATTAGCTGAATGGTTTTAGTCTCCTTTCACTCTCAGTCAGTGCATTTGATTAACTTGTGATGGTTTCAGTCATCAGATGGAATACAGACATCTGAATACAGAATTTTTCTAGTATCAGTCTGTTTAGATTTTTAGAGTTTTATACAGGAGTTGTGAGGCATATGAGTGAGATGTTACAGATAAGTCAGTCCTGTCATCCTTCCCTCTCTCTAGGGAGGATGAGAGGATAAAACTTTTTTGTTTACTTATTTAACATGACTTGCTAGCCATTCAAAAGAAAATAATCTCACATTCCAGCTTTGACAAAGGTTTGGACAACATCTTCTCTCTCTCTTTGTGGTCATTCTTTCTAGTCTCTTGACTCCAGTGGAATGCATAATTTTTAGTAATTTATAAACAAGTGTGAATATTTATCTTCCCATGCCCCGCCTCTTCAAGTACTGTCAGCAGAACAAATGCACCTTCATGTCCTTGCTTTGAATCTCCATTCTCTTGAGAGGAGGAATTGTCTGTATTGTACATGTTTGTCTGTATTTCCTCTTTTAATTCTTAAAAAAAATACTCTGAATATATGCTTGGGGACAGAGATACTTGCTAATAAGCCACTTGTATCTGGTGCAGCTGACTAGTCATTCTTTTATACATTGCTAGACACTTTGCTTTGCCTGTATGATTTTAATAATAGGAAGTATTTCAGAAAACATATTTTTGTATAAATATATTTTTAAAATATTTGAAAATTTAAAAATCAGTGAATTATCAATTGCGTTATTACTTTTCGTATATAACTTGATTAAGCATTAAATCATCTGTTCAAAGTGTCTTACTTTTATCTTAGTACTTACAGCTCCTGGAGTAATCAAACCCCTCTTTAAGTAACGGCAAATAATCTCTATGTTGCAGCACTACACCTACTGCTTCCATCAGGAGTCACTGTGTTTACTTGCCTGGCCAGTTCAGCAATGCTCGCTGCTCGTTAAGCCATTTGTTATCCCGTCGTCCTTCCTCCCATGTGCATGACCACACCAAGCGTAGCTGGTTTGGTATTAAAATATTTTAATTGCAGTTGGAACAACAGAGGGGTTTCTTTTGCCGACTAAGCCATTCTATAAGTGCTTTATCTATTGAATATGGCAGTGGTGTTCCTTAGCCAGGAGGCTGAAAATAATGGTTTAGGTCTGGCATAAATTAGCAGTGTGCTTGTTCAATAACTTCACACTGATTCTGATCCTATGCCTTTCCAATTATGCATTCATATGTCTCCATCCTTATTACGTATTACTTTCGAACTGGAGACAGTTTAAAGACATAAATTTTTATTTAGATAATCCCAGTGATACGGTCTGTGTTTGCTCTCTTATTCCTGCCTTTGTTTCCTGTCAGTGCAAATACTCTTGGACTTTGTACAAAAAAAAGGCAGACAAAAAATAGAATCATAGAATTTATAAGGTTGGAAAAGACCATAGAGATCATCGAGTCCAACCTATAATCTGTTACCTAACCTAACCTATTGCCAACCTATTACCTAACACACCATCAGATTATCAGATCTTGTCACTAAGTACATAATTCAATCTTTTCTTAAACACCTCCGGGGACTGTAATTCCACCACCTCCTTTGGAAGTCCATTCTACTGAGAAATAACTCTTTCTGTGAAAAAGTTCTTCCTAATATCTAGTCTAAACCTCCTCAGGCGCAGCTTAAGACTGTGTCATCTTGTGAATCTCTGAATCTTGTTCTGTCACTGGTAGCCTGAGAGAAGAGATCTACTCCCACCTGACTACGACCTCCTTTCAGGTGGTTGTAAAGAGCAAAAAGGTCTCCCCTGAGCCTCCTCTTCTCCAGGCTGAATGACCCCAGCTCCCTCAGTCACTCCCCATAGGACTTATTCTCCAGACCCTTCACCATCCTTGTTGCCATTCTCTGAACACGTTCAAGAAACTTGACATCTTTCATTAAGTGAGGGGCCCAGAACTGGACAGAGTGCTCAAGGTGTGGCCTTACCAGTGCCGAGTATAAGGGAAGAATAACTTCCCTAGTCCTACTGGCCACGCTATTCTTGAGACAGGCAAGGATGCCGAATATTCCATGCATTGAATCAGTCTTACATGTTTAATTACTGTATAATTCCTTAATTGCTTCCATAAATGTCCAGCCCTGCTTTCAAGTCATGGCAGGTGGTTGATGTGGTTATGTGGCTGGGATGTTGTACAATAATGTGTTTTGGTATGGCCAAGCACTTCGGAGTGCAGAAATTTGAAGAAATCAAAAGGTTTCCTACCATGATTCACATTAAAGAACAAAAGATTACAAGTGCATACAGAGCCAAGAAACTCCTAAATATTTTGGCCTTGTGTTGTCATTTTATTGCTGAAAGGGTTTAGATTATTTTTGCAAAATTAACTGATCACTTTGATATGAATGGTTACTCTCAAAGTCAGATTCCAAACCTGCTTACTCATGCATAGTACAAGCATAGGGTTTCTTCTGTCATACATTCTCTTTAATTCATACTCAGTCCAATGTGACAAAATGTGACCAAAAAATGAACTTGACCCTATGTGTGTAGGCGCAGATCAGCAGAACCAGTAATACTTCGCTTGCAACACAAACTTAAAACTATCTGTTTTGAAATGTGTGATTTTTGGGACATAAGTAAAAGTAGTTAATGTCTTACTATTCTAGCTCTTTCTTCAACAATATGATGAAGGTGGTTAATGACAATTTGTTTTCCCAGTGCTGTGCTCTACTCACGCCTATAGTATTTTCATGAACACTGCAAGCAGCTTTTCTGCTGAGGCTACAGGTCATTCTGTTTCTTTGGTATTTTGGGTGTCAATAGCCAAAAGACATAAAAAAATAAGTACCTGTTTATTCATTGGTTTGAGTTAGTTCAAGTCTCCATTGATGTACTAGGTGTGTTTGAGTGATGTCAAGGTGAGGTTATAGAAGGGACCAAGAAGTCTTTAAACATTGATCTATGGGCACATGGTAACAGTTGGCAGAAGAGCTCCTGAGTTACAGGAATGTGCTTTGTCAGCTTCTCAGGTGCTCTGCTTGGGTTAATAAGTACTTGATTTCACTTGATGGTGAAGTTGGAGCTCCCAGCTAGCAGCTTTTTTTTGTATACTGCTACCATTTTGGACACAGATCAAGCTTATTGTAACAGGCATATTTCTCTTAGAATCAATAGCCAGGTAAATGTAGGTAAGATCTGGATATCTAGTTTTCCTGTCAAACTACCACCTTCATGGCATATTGTGCAGTCTTGTGACCATAGCAGAATTCTAATTACAGTCATACCTCGGTAATTTGTGCTGTCATATTTGCTGCCTCAGTGATTCATGGAAATTATTTCCACGATTCTTACTCAGTGATTCGCAGAGAGGTATATAGTTCGATGGGATAACGTGGTCCTGCACCACCGCCCCTGCCAGGAGTGAGGAAGTCTTAAACTGTAACACACAGCACCATGTGGGTCCCATTCTGGCCACGGCAGGCAACCAGCCTGAACTTGCCAGTGCATATGCATATATGCATAGCCTCAGGCAAAGCACTCCTGCAGTGCAGTGCCTGTGGTAGCCGCTGCAGTTAAAGGGACAAACCTCCAATTCTGACACTCCCTGCTGCTGTAAGAGTTGCAAAGTTGACATACTTATGGCAATAACCTGCCCTATTAATGTCCAACTCAAATTGGCGGATTTAATGTTCTACAGGACCCTCACAAGACCCAAATCCTGCGAATGAGTGTATATATATATGAGTGTATATATCTAAATATATGGTTAAAAATAACTAATGTGTAGAAAAACAAGTAACTAAAAGAAGAAATAAATAACTAGGAAAAAAGCAAACTTCAGTCGGTATTTCACACTGTTACTGTCACATGGAGGTGATGCTGCAATTTAAGGAAGAGAGCAGCCAAAAGCAAATGCAGTCAGTCCTCTTGCACTTTGCACCCCCCATATTGTGGCTTCAGATCTTAGCGGCATGATTTTTTAGTGATGAAGAAGGCCCCTTTCACAACTGCGCATGCGTGACCTTGACCTGCTGCTGTGCAGTTATGAAACTGTGCCCCTGGCTGAGCGAAAAGGATTTTTTCCCAGCATGGGGTGGCTGTGGGCACCAGGAACGGCCTACACAAACACTGATACACAGCAGCACAGTGCCGAAACAGCACCGGGGCCGTGTGAGGGTGCGGGGCAAATTTGCATATTAATGAGCTGCCATTCAACACGGAAGTAGGGCTTCGCGGAACCCAATTAAGACCGTGGGTCCACGATATAGGAGACCCGACTGTAGTTCCAGTGCTCAGCAAGATTTATCCATATGACAAATCAAATGTAGTAGGAATCAAGAGCTTTGCCCGGGTTTAGTAACAAATGCTAGTTTTGGCATGCTCACAATACCACCATGCTTCACGAAGTGCCTATATATTTTAACTTGATAGATTTCTATAATAGTGACAATTGAATCAAACTATGTGTACTAAATAATGCAAACAATGTCCATGTGATCAAAGATGACTACTCTTGAACAGTGTAATAGTAGGTTAATGTTAAGAATTGTCTTGTACAGTAATACCTCGCGTATTTGCGCCTACTGATCCGTGTCTTTACAGATTTGCAGAATATTTCTCAGCTTATATTAATTGGCTATTCGCAGAACACACCCATGCAGGGCAGGGGGACGACACCTCTCATTCACAGTTTGCTCCCTTTTGAGTGTTGCGGAGCTTACGTAGTGGGGAAGGTATGTAACACACAAGGTATACTCCCGCGGTGCCACCCGTGCCAAGGGCAGGGTGTCCCGCTGCAAGGTGCTCTCAAGTGTTTGTCCCTGCCAGCGCCTTTCCAGGGAGCGCCTGTGGAGTGAAAGTGGGGACTGCCTGTCTCTGTGCCTATATTACTGTTTCCGTGGCTACAGGTGGGGAAGGTGATGCTGCTAGGTACGCTAACTGTGGCAGAATCCAAGACCTAAGTTCTCCGTGTCCCTGGGGGCTTCATGCCCAGCATACCTGGTGATATACATAGCCCCAGGGAAAGTGTTCCCATAGCGCTGTAGCCTCCTCCACAGGGACTGTGGCATGAGCTATCCTTCCCTTCCCGCTCTGCTCTGCTTGCCTGTGTGTGCCAGGACCGGGGTGTCCCGGCGTGCGGTGCTCTCAAGTGTTTGTCCCCACCAGCACCTTTCCGGGTAGTGCCTGTAGAGTGTGAGCGGGGACTGCTGAGCCCCTGCCCCCCGTGGCCCCAGGGCAAGCTTCCCCACCACAACAGCAATGCAATCGTGCAGTGGCAGTAGCCCAGTGGTGGCGGCAGTGACAAAAGCGGCCGCATGGCCAAAGGGAAGCCCAGGGATTCTTCAGAGTTCTCCCCCATTGAAGAGGGCTCAGAAATGCTTCCCTTGGCTCCCCTGTGCTGTGAGAGGCCATGGGGAGTGCTCCCCAGCACTCCGGGGCAGCAAGGGGCGGGTAGATTAATGTGGCTTACATGCATATACATGCTTATGAATTGGATGATTCACGGGACCCCCATGAGACCTGTAGCCAGCATAAGACTGTCTTTCCATTCTTGTCCCTAATGTTGCTCTTATTCTATTATGTATTTCTTGCTGCTCTGACTATATGACATGTATTTTTATCTCTAGTTCAAAATGCAATGTCAACTGTGTTTGGACTTGTTCACCTTATACATGCATGCATATTTATTAGTTGAGTTCAATCTTCTTGTGCACAAACAATCAATGTTTTTGCATTTTTAGGAGCAGTCCAAAAGCCTAAAACTGTATATAGAGTTTAGCCAAAAAAGAAGTACTTGGAGCTGTGATGCATAAAGTAGTCCAAAACACAAAAATGACTCTACAGTATTTTCTTTATGTGTACAACAGAGACAAGTTTGTAGATAGTGTTCAGTGTAGATAGTGTACAGTATCTCACCAGCTAATTGTGCTTGAACCTCACTGGACAGCAAAAGCTTTTACAGTAATTCCTCACCTCTTCATGCATCGAGCTTTGCTCGCTCACATCTTCACGGTGTCTTTTCCAGAGAAGACGTCATAGTCTTCCTTCAATTCTTTGTGGTGTTTTTCCATCGGCAAATGCTCAGAGGCCTTCTGCTGCCCTAGGAGGCAGGACAGGCACACCCTGTTGGGCAGGACTGGCACATCCCTCAGAGCAGGGAGGTGTTGCCTCTTGGTCACTTGGGGACCACCCAGAGTTCACTCCCTTATGCATGTTGGAGAGGTTACATGGCAGGGAAGGTTTATAATATGGTGTCAATGGCTTATTATACCTGCTTACCCCAGGGCTGTGCTGGGACCTTGCCAGCTGGTAGTGCCACCCTGCCACTGTGGTGGGGCCAGCCTGTCCCCCTGCTGCTGCTGCAGGACCAATCCATCCCACCACTGCCACGGTGGTGCTTGGCACCATGCCAGCGTGGCAGTGAAAGCTAGGGACTCCCCATGACAGCAGCGCTGTTGCAGATTTCCCAGGACTCCTCAGGCACGGAGGGGCAGAAGAAATCCCCTTCACTCCCCTGTGCTGTCACAGGGTGTGGGGAGGTGTTGGAAACACGCTCCGGGGCTGAGGTGGGTGGAGAGATGTGGATGGCTTATTTGCATATGCATGGTCTGCCACTCTTCACAGAATCTGGGTTTTGTGGCATTTCAGAGGTCCCAAACCCCCATGAAATTCGAGGGATTACTGTATTAAAATACTTTTTTTTCCCCTTTTAAAGACCAACCTTTTTTCTTCCCCAAGCAGGGAAATAACATGGTTTCTTACTGTTAGTGTTACCTTAAAATTATGTATAGTAAAATATATGTATTATCAGACTAAATTTTGGTAATCATAACCTTACTAATAAATATTGCTGTTAGAACTTCAGTGTAAGACATCTTCATTATAGAACTATCTGTGCTTTTCTCAAAGCAAGCTGTTTAACAGCTCTCTCTCTCTCCTGTATGTTGTTTAAATTGCCTAACAGTGGATGAATGTTGACTTTAAATATTATAGAGAAAAGCAAAAAGTCACACTGGAGATGTGTGATGTTGTTTCAAGTGCAACTTCACTGTCAAGGACAGCTTCTTCTTAGGCTGTGCTTCTCATGTAATATCTCCAAAATGCTGACAGAGAGATGTTAGTCAATTTTGAATCCCAAGTTAGCAGTAGAGGGCCTGCATTTTCTAGAAAGGAAAAAGATACGTAATTGCATGCTCAGTATAACTCCTCCAGATTGTAAATACAACTAGTCTCTGCTGGTGTTCCTTTTCAGTTGGCTGATCTTGATACGCATCCAGACAGTACAATCCCATATTCACTACCAGTTGTACAGAGAGGGGACTTACACTAAGCAGTGTTCACTCCATGCACACAGAAGCATTTATTTGAATGCTGTAAAGATTCTTTTATCTGTTGTTTTACTGAAAAAGTTATTTATTAATTGGGGATACAAGTTTATGGTGGTGACTAGTAGACTTAAATGCAGTGTATTTGGGGTTTGTTGCAAGGTTCCTCTGCACGTTAGTGTCTTTTGTATAGTACTTGATCCCTGTTTGAGTGAAAACTGCCGAATTATATATTGAAAGGAAATAGTGATGCTGAACGGTTTACCCATGTCCTATCAAGGTGTTTTTCATTCCTCCTTATTGGCACTGGATGTACATTTAAAATCCTGAAAAAAAGAATGTGCAGATCCACTTTTCAGAACAACAAGTTAAACGTCACAGTTTTCTTCACATTTTCTCAGTGAAAGACCATAAAATTAATTAAAATTTATTTTGGTTCTGGTAGGCATGAATTTGCATTCCAATAAACGGAAATGACCCTCTATGCTGCGCTTTTAATTTTGCATAAAAGAGATGCCAACTAGACACTACTGGGAATATTTTTATCCCCAAGGTCTACGTTAATCCCTTCGTGCTAAAAGACACATTTCTGAAATATTTATCATAAACCTGCCATGCTGTTGTCACATTGTTCCTTTTGTGGTGTGAGCAGTTCTGGGACTTCTGCCAGCATTGTTCTTTCCATTCAAAGAGGAAATTTGCCTCGAAGTGTCTGGTTCTCAGATGAATAACATGATGTTTGTTCGTCAACCTGACTTTGGTGATTCATAGCCTGAATGTGTGATGCCATGCAAAGTAGGAGTAGCCAGTCAGTATGTAGCCTGTCAGGTTTATATTTGCAAGTATAATTTTAATTGTTTGTGCACATAAGAAGTTGATAATTTTAAAGGGTTGATAATTTTAAAGATAAATCACATCTTTGAAATACTAAGTTTGTTTCTTAATAAGATTTACAAACAAAAAACTGCATGAGACTGACACTTGGATTTATAGCTTTTTTTCATCAGAAAATATTATAGCATTACTTCTTCTGCTGTCTTTGTTTTTGAGACTGAATGATTGAGAAATTCATATATTCAGTCTCAAGACCAGTGCATGCTGAGATAGGGTCTTGAATCTCTTAAGCTTATAGTGTGTTCAAAATACATCAGAACACCTCACTCAGAAGAGTGTTCTTTCTAGGACGTTTCATTTATGAAACATTTTTTTCAATTGGCAAGCTAAAACCAGTGTTTCTTTGGAAGCATTTTTGTACACCAGTTTGCAGATTTTTAATTTCTTACATGCTTTGTAATTTTAATTAGAATGTTTTATATATAACAAATAGCTTCAATGCATTACTCTTGTGTCTCCAGTTTAATTAAGAATGCAGTTCTGTTCTAGCTCCAAGTATTCTGGAGAATAGGAAGAATAATTTGATAACACTATTCCCTTATGAAAGGATTTAAAGAATAACAAGCATTTCTGTTTCAGGACTACAATGTACTGTCTAGTTAAATTAGATGTTGCACTTGAACGTGTAATTTTTGAGCTTCTTGGTCTAGATTCTGACAGTTATTCTAAAAGTATGCCAAATCTGGGATTATTTTCTAGTATGTACTAGAATCAGCCTGCAGCATAGCTGATAATCTCTCTTTAAGAAATGGTGATAGCTTTTTTATATGACATTAAATCATTTCAATTTGTTGAAATAGAGAAGTCAAAATGATACAAAGAAGGGTGTTTCTAATTGAGACTAAATCTTATGCATATCTACATGAAGTTCAACACAAGTAATAGGGAAAATTAGCATTCTTTCAGCTTTCAGTTCATGAGGCTATTGAAGGTTTTGTTGTCAAGGTGGAGTTGTAAGTTTAGAGACATAGAATTCTTCTGGGTTGGGCTATGTTCCGTAGCATCAAAAGCAGGACACAAAATATGTGCACTGGGGGAGGCAGCACTTTTGTCTGAGCAGTAGCAGCATGTATGAAGCTCCAGGGCACCACGTTTCTACCAAGTATCTTGTGTAGACCTCCCACCTTAATGTAGACCGCCTTCCAGTATAGAGCTCTTATTCTCCTGTGTCTTGTCCTGAAGTATCTACAAGCCTTGAATTGTACTCTTTCTTTTCATCCATCTTAAAACAAAGCTGTTCTGTCATTTCTGAGCAAATCATTCTGGCACCTCTGGCCAGCCTCGGATTCCTGGACTTTTCTTCTGTGTCTGTCCCAGTCTTCTTATGAAAGTTTGTTTCTGTTAATGTCATCTCCAGTGTTGCCCTTACAGCACTCATTTTTATATCTTACACTCAAATTCTCTGTTGTCACTGGTACTGTGTCCTCTGCATGGCCCTGGGTTGGTCATCAGTGTGTTACTGAGGTCTTTCTCTTGCTTCTGACCAGGGCTGCAGAAGCCTAGAAATAAGCTGCCCTTACTGAGATCTGTACACATACAGTAGCAGGAGCCTTATACAAGTGAAGGAACTGGCTTGGCAAAGGGCATCCTTCAGGGAAACCAGGTCACATTTTTCCCCTGTGTGGACCTCTTAAAATAAAATTTCCCATTGATTTTTCTGTTTCTCATTAGCTGTTAATATGGTAACAGACAGCAGATACAGGTATTTTTTGTTGTTGGAAGGGGCTGCTTTAAATTAATTGTATCCAAAAAAATTGTAAAAAGGGCATCACTTCACCACCTATCATATGTAAACAAATATGTATATTGTCAATAGTGTTATCAAATGCAGGAATCTGAAAGTCTAGTTAATTTTTTCTCCTGTGTCATTGCTGGTGATAAATAAGAAATTATAACCAGGATCTGATACTACTACACCAAAATACAGTTCCAGACAGCCTGAAATAGCCTGGATATAAGCTATAAAAATTAAATTACTGAAAGCTTGTCACATTTGCTACGTTATACAATTGGCAGAATATCTTTAACATCACTTTAAAGAATATAACAGTATGGACCCATTGTAACTCNTTGATTCTGTGATTCTGTGATTCTGTGATTCTCTGTGTGTTGGTTTTGGACCCAGTCTTTTGTTCCTGGTTTTGACCAGCTTGCTTCAAAATTCTTTACTTATCACACCCTGGCAAAATGCTACAGGAAGAGCTTGGGTCATGCTTAGGCCATTGCTAAAGCTATGGGCTAGTGTTTTCCAAGAAAAACACTGTAAATTGTATTTTAAAAGGGAAATGTTATTAGACACACAGTTAATTAAATTGAATTAGCTATGCCGTAGCTCTTCAGCCTGAAAGATTCCCTTTCCTACATGTCTTCTGGGTAGAGAGAAACCAGAGGGTTTTGACTGAATTCAGGCTTCATTAAAGTGATGTATTTTCATATCAACCATAGCAAGGTACGACACTGTATCTGAAAATGGTGGTGCTGATCTTGGTCGGCTTCCTTACATTTTACTTCAGAGGTTATCTGCTCTCCTCAGAAACTGTCAAGTTTTTAATGTAGCTGGAGGTGTACTGCAACACCGATTATCTATTGCTATTAGTGGTATTCATATAACTGCTTAACTCTTGTGGGTGTTCGCAGAATATCCCACTGAATATAGCTAGTATCTGCAGGTTCAGGTAGGGCAGCCCTGGTTCAATAAAGCTCCTTAAAGCTTTTTTAAGTCATGGTGAAGGAACTGCCATATCTTTGAAATGAAGTACAAGCTTAAATGCTTTTCTGAACATGTGAGGGTTGAAAAATATGTAGTAGGTCAGCTACAGCAGGATGTTATGGGATGCTCTTAAGTACAAGACATTTGTTTCAAGATGTCCTCATAAATTAGAAGTTCTGCCACTGGCAAAACAAAAAATAATTTTCAAGAGTCAGTAGATGGCACAAAAAACATTGAATACATCTTAAGAACAAAACACACTGTAGTAAGTCTTCTGCTTAAAAACATTTATTTACTGGAAAGAATTTCTTGACACACAAATCACTTGCTATTCTGTTACATGTTTGTTTCACTTTATTATTTAGGATACACCAATTCCCAAGTTAGTGTATTTTAATATTGGCATTTTTAATTGTTCTACAAATGTTTACAATTGTTCTACAAATTTTTAATAATTCAAGTAAGGTAGAAAGCTTGGCCTCTTCATTTTGCAGCCATCCATGTTTCCAGATCAGTAGCACATGTTTTGATCATTCAGTGATTTTATGAAAACACATGGAAGGTTACAATATTTAACACTCCAGTGGATTCCTGGGAAATTAAGCAAAATTAAAACATATTTTTTTCTGAAATGCTGCATTATCTGCCTGTTCAGAAAGGAAAAATGTTCAGAGTAAGTACCTAAAGTTAGAATTGTTTAGTCTCTATTTCCCAACCTCTTGCTAAACAATTCAATGGGGGGGGAGAAAGTCTTATTTTTATCTCTAAATTTGTTGAAGTCATCATTCTATTTAGAGTGAGACAAGCCTGAGGTCTAAAGTTACATGAATTTGGTCAAACTGACCCTGAATTCTTGACTGTAAACACCATAAATCTTCCCTGCAATAATTAGTTTCACATTTTAAAGGCCATGCTGTGAAGGGTAATCCCTCATGCAACAAGTTAAGTTTCTAATTTGTTTTCCATAGCACAATGAATTCCAAAAGCTTTCACCATGTTTCTAGTGAGTCATTTATCAGCTTCATAATAAAGCATAAAAGGGACATCACAGATCATCTGCAACAGAAACCACCTTGTGTCTTGCCTTATAGCGAGAGTAGGTAACAGTGCCTTACGGCTACAGTGTTTAATGTGATTTACTATTTGCTTTCAGGATTTACTTTGTTTTACAAAATTTCAAACTTAAAAATCTCCCTGAAAAGTAATAAAAATGTGTAAGTCGAGTCCAGAGATTGAGTTTCTCAAATTTTCTTACAGGGAGTATATCAAATTGACTCATTAATATGCCATATGTATTTCTGTATTGAAATATGACTTCAGTGTTGCAAAAGACTTTACCAACACAGGGAAACACCTTGACACAGCTAATACACAAGCACAGAAGGTGTTGTCTTTGTTATTTTTCAGAAGTGATCTGTTCCAGTTTTTCCTAGTCTAGAGCACAGAATTTACATATCTATGCTTTATAGAGTAATAAAATACTTAGCATAATTCCTCTCCAAGTAGGTTGTAATAATTGGTTTGATAGCAGTAGCATATATCCCTAGAGTAGACATTTGAACTGCAGCTTTTAAACCACTGCTAAATTCAGTAATATTCTTCATCCTGTCTTGATTCCAGTGAGACCTTTTTAAACTTTTTTTCAGGTTCATTTAGGGTTTAGATTTTCTGGGGGGATGTTGAATTAATTTTTTGTGTGCGTGTGTTTTGATTTTATTTTTGGGAAAAATGCATCAGATACTTTTGAATCAAGTGAGTATCTCTTTAAAAATCATTTTACTTCCGTAGTGAAGCAAAAGCCATTTCAGCTAAATAGCTAAAAGAAGTCATCAAAAGACAGTATAAATCATGGCATACATTTTTTTTAGGACAGTTTGGTTAGGTCAAAAAGTATCTGCCTTTCTGTCATGGAGTTTAGCTTAACATACAACAGTATGTCAAAAATGCTTACAGGAGAGTCCTGTGAATGCCAGCCAGGAACACAACCGCATAGATCATCTCTGCAGTGAATGGTGACTTCTATTCCAAGTTCCATTCAGGCACAGGGACCATTTCATAAACATGTGCTGGTGTATCAGATGGTCTGCTAAAATAATACACTATCCTGATGTAACTTGTGTTGGGTATTATTAAGCCCATTTAAAAAATGAGTTCTTAAAGGTTATACTTCGTCTAGTTTCTTACTTTTCTGTAACTTTCAAATGAAATATGTAACTAAACCTGCATCAGGAAAGAGTAAAAGGGAAAAAAATAAGCAAGTGAAAGAAGAAATAGACAACTTACACAAGATGAAGTACTCAGAGACCAGTATACATTCAGGTCTCCTATATTGTGGACCCGTGGTCTTAATTGGGCTCCACAAAGCCCTGCTTCCACGTTGAATGGCAGCTCATTAATATGCAAATTTGCCCTGCACCCTCAGACAGCTCGCTGGCGCTGTTTCAGCACTGTGTTGCTGTCTATTTGTTGTCATGGTGGCTGTGCTGGGGGTTGGCAAAGCGGCGGAGCCTGGAAGGGGTGGCGAAGTGGAGCCGCCGCTGCCACAGTGGCAGGTCACGCATGCGCAGTTGCGAAAAGGGGTCTCCTTCATCTCTAAAAAGTCATACCTCTAAGATGTGAAGCTGCAATATGGGGGGCGCGAAGTGCAAGAAGTCTGACTGGACTTGGCAAATGCTTTGTGGATTTTTGCAAAGAATTTTGCAAAAGCAGGCTGTTTCCTCATGTAACAGACCTTCCTTTGATGGCATTTTAGCTCAGGAGCTTTTTTCATTGCTGAGGCAACTTGGTTGAGAAAAGAAAAAATATTCACTAACCCAGTGTCAGTAACTTCTTTTTCTTACTGGTTGTATTTTCAAAATAGGTGTAAATTTGTAGAAATGATGCTGTCTGGTGAGGCACAGCATTGAGGAAGGTGTTGGGCTCATGAGCTGGAGCTGAAGGAGCCAGAGGTCTTTGTGGCATACAGAAGTTGTTGTTTCCATGGCTGTGTAGGGGGACGTGGAAGAGCTGGGGTTGGGTGCAAAATATCCTTCAAGACTGAGCATTGATGATGAGCAGTTTGATGTACAGGTTTTGATGCTTTTGAGAATCAGTACTTCATTAGGAGGGACTGCTGCTTAATGCTGATCCCCATCAGCATTCAGTGTACACCACGTCCAGAGTGCTACTCTTGTTCTTTGCTGTAAGCCTTATCACCGAGCGCTATCTACATATTATCAATTTTATCTCCATTAATATTGTCACCCTAGCAGAAAGAGTTCTTTCAGAAGTAACCAAGTGTATCCAACAAATGCAGTCCTAAAATTCAAGGTCTTTTAAAGTCTATTTAAGACTTTCCCCAAATTATACTTGATTACTGCAAGAATTGAACGTGTTAGATGGTGAGTTGGACTAGATGATCCTTATGGGTCCCTTCCAACTCATAATATTCTGTGAATTCTGTGAATCTGCAAGTCCTGCTGACTTCCACTTGGAAGTTTGTAGTGGATCCTAGGTGTCTCAGTTTGTACATCCACAATCTAGGGCTGTAACCCAAAAATTGTATTGAGGTGTGCTCAGTTTTGGGAAGATAAAGAGCAAATTGATTTTTCTTGGATGAATATATACCCTTGCCTCAGGAATATACATTCTCATATAATTAGACTTTCCCTTCTTCTGTAATTCTCTGCCTCATTCAATAGATAATACTGAACAAGTCTGGTGAGTTCACGCATGATCAAGGATTGTTCATCCCTGTGTCCTTCCTCCTGCAAATATTTTGTTGGGTGGGCCAGTGTAACTGTTAACTGCTGAACCCTTAACATCTGAGATAATATGAGCTAGAAGCTAGAAGATTCTTTTTAACTGACTGTAGGCAGTCCTGGACAGTTATTTGACTGTACAATAACCTAATTTCTAGTGAGATTATTTAGTTTATTATGAGTATAGGCCTTGCTGAATATTGGGCTGTTTCATTCAAGTTTCTCTAACTTCTCTACATTCTTTGTAACAGCATCAAGTGGAGTTATTACCAACAGAACTGTTGCTTTCATTCTTTTATGAGCTCTATCATGGATTTGTTATCTCCTGTTCACCATTCTGTTCCATGCTTTTAACTGTTCACTGCTCTCAGTCTTCATCCGGCACCTTCAACTTCCTTCCTCAGTAGTATGAAAGCCTAAAGATGTTGTCCCATAGTATCTGCACGTAAGTTCTTCTTCAGAAGCTTTGGAATTTGGGGATGTGTTATTTGAAATACTTTGAAAATTTTTGAAACACACATTGCATGTTGAAAAAACCCCGAAGAAGATAACCCCCTTGACTTAGTCTGAGGTCTGGGCTTCTCAGTACTTCTCAGTACTTCTCAGTCTCTTAAGAAACTTCAACAGGTCTTCCCATGAAAGAACATCTCTTTTCCTACTGGCAATGATGATAATGCTCTACTGCTTACAGAATGTAATTTCAGTTACTCAGAGGCTATTGGTTTGCCTCTGAATGACTCTTGATGAAGACTGGTTTTAGCTATAGATTTGGGAAAATTTCGCAGGAAAGTTCAATCAGTAGACTAGTCAGCAATTTGTTGTGAATTTCTGAGAGAAGAGCTGTCCAAAAAAAAGTTTGGCTCTTCTTCTTACAACATAGTCTGTTTTGATCAATGGCTCAACTAAAAAAAAAAAAATCCGAGGGGAAAAAAGATCTGAGGTAGTTAAAAAGTCCCTGTTCAGATTTCTTTTATTAAATAAAGAAATCTTTCATGTTCAGGCAATGCTTTGTAATGAAGTACAAACTAACCTATCTTGGAATTTGTAAACCAGCTTTTAAAGTGCTTTAATTGACCAAAACTGGAGTATTGTTGGATTTTTATTTGAAAATCCTCTTTTGATTTTTTTTCCTCCCCCTCTGTCTTCTGGGATGGGAACAGTTTCTGAAATCATATATGTTTTCACAGAATAAAAAGATTATCTTTCACTCAGCTCTTGAATCTGTTCACTAGCTGAGTGAGGATCTGCCCCCTACTCTTCTACAAGCCCCTTGAAGTGTTAACTTGATATTCTGTTGAAGTGTGGGTTAGCTATATCACTTTCAAAGAAAGCAGAGATCTGGGGTCACATTTTGGTGTCTCTACTCACACTGAAGTAGTGCATTGTGCTGCCTAGAAGTCACTCTGATTTCACTGAAACTTCATAGAAAAAAGTGTTCATCAGCATAAATAGACACTGAAATTTTTTACAAATGGTACTTACCATATATTTGGACAAGTGTAGAAATCACCAATATTATGCTGCTATATTTTAAGCACGAAAAGCTGCAGGAAAATGCAGTCTTTCTCTGCACCTGCTCAGCTGTACGTGCTTATTTGTTAATGTCATTAGTTTGGTAAGAGAACATTTAAAAGGTTAACTTTATATGGAGTTTGACATTATATCGACTTTCAAATCATATTGCACAAGGGAGCTTACCACTTTTTGACTTCAATAGCAAATATATGTATTCTGACACCTTAAAGAATGTTTTCAAAAAACTTCAGAGTTTCAGTGGATCCATTTCAGGACACTTTTCCTGAGGGCTAGTCCTTTAGGGAGCAGTCCTCTTCTGAAGAGAGGACAGTGGGGAAGGTGGAGGCTTAGCACTGTTAGTACTGTCTACATTTTACATGTCACTGTCTCACAAAACCTTGTTAAAATCCAGTGAACGTGTTTATTATGGAAAGCTTGATGTAACTGAATTTGTTTGGGGAATTTTACAATTAACTTTTTTGACATTGAGCTTTTTTTGTGTATTGATATATTTTGGATTCTTAAAATCATGGCATAGGATTTGCTAAAAATTGCACACAAAGCCTGTGTTTATAGTATGACTTAGTTCACCCTATGCTATGAATATAATATTTTTGGAAGTATGGCTGGAAAAATTGAATATGCTGTTGTACGTCAGCTGTTTATAATCAAAGAAATATGTTTAAAGAGTTCTAGGACCTTTATAAAGTATGCATGCAAATTCCTTTTGGAATAGTTTTATTACATTCAGTTGTTACTGCCATTGCTTTGGGTAACTATTCATTGTTATGATTTAATTACAACCATAATACAGCCTTTTGATACATTTAACTTCACTTACAGCACCTAATCAAAGGTGCACACATTATTCTGCCACAGAACATGGAATAATTAGCTTTTAATATTCTGTTTATCTCTCTAGTGTGTATTATTTTTCTAAAAATATAATGCAGGGATTTGATTGGACATTAAATGTATTTGTATGCTCTTTGTAGCAAGAACATCTAGTGAAATATTTGAAATACATTGGCAAGGAAATGAATTTCTGGTCCATGCACTTTAACTCCCTTGTGAGTGTGCTGTTCATTTGTTAATACATGAAACGCTTCATTTGTATGGAAGATGCCAATTCCTGCTGTGTTCCCCTGTTTTTCTTTCATATGCATGCAAACATGCAGTACGTGAGTTCTACAAATTTAACTGCTGTGATCCATGGGAAAATTTGCTGCATTTGCATGCATGAATATGCAGGATTTCTAGCAGGAAAAATTCATATAAAAATATGTGTGTGTACATCCATATGTATTCTTTTAACATAAGTATGTACATTTAAAAAAAAGCTATCATGAACATAACATACATTTCTTACATATCTGATGCTTATCCCTTATATATGTATTCTGTGGCTAAACAGGGACATAAAATGGGTTTGAAACATTCTCAAATAGTTGACTTTGCTGCTCCTGCTGTTAATTTTATCCAAAACTCTACTGCATTTATTTTTGGGGGCTGTTTTTCTGACAGGGTAGTAATCAGTCCCCCGTGGTTTGTTTATACAGTGAACATGCCTCTTGCATTTTTTGCATCCAGAAATAGGAGAGTGTGCTTGTAGACGTTAGGACCCAAACCTGTTCTGTTATAATCGATAGGAAAGCAACCAGAAGTGAAGCGGCTTGAAGAGGGAACTGTTAGCAAATTCACAAATGGGTGTCAGCTAGCCATGAATTCATTGAGGCTAGAAAGCGGTAAAAAATCTAACTACAAGAAAGTGAGATTCCTGAGCTGCTTTCCAGCAGGAGTTTGAGCAGCAAAAACCAGACTGATATTTGCGACTGATACTTGCCTAGCTGTTGAGTCATTTGATGGGGAGATTCTGTTTCTTGTCCAAATCCTAGAAATGCAGATGGTCCTCCCCCTGGTGTGTACTTTATCAGATTCAGGGACACTGCACCCTTGCTTCCCTGAAAGGTTCGGCAGGAAGTAAAATCAAGATGAGCTTTCCTGTTGGTAATGTGTGGTGAGATTAGCATTTATTGAAGTAAAAATAATGGGAACAAAAGGATTTAAATGAATGCTTTTTCTGCTTTTAATTTTCTGCATCCTCTTTATATAAGGCTTACTGTCCTCTCACAGAATTGCAGGCTTAACTTCAGCCACCGCAGAAAGAAAGTTAAAAGTCTAGTGGCATCCCATCTTATTCGGTCCTCACCTTCCTCACCTCACAGTTCTTTTTAAAATGGCTGTCACTGCTTTCTTTTTGAGTGCAAACTATACCAAATCCAGAGTCATATCGGATTCCTGATGTTAGTCCTATCATAGTACTGTTAATCCCATCATCAAGGTTGACATGAACTAATAACAAATGACTGCAGAGTAGCTCCCAGCCTACCATATCAGTATGTTTAAAAGTGAGGTAAAGTGAGGAGCAAATGGATATAAACCTAGTAGGTTGAGTGTGAGTCACACAATTTAAGCTTCCATAGCGAGTATTATTTTAGAGGCATCAAAACAATTTTTAAAAGATTCCTTAATTTCCAAGTTTGTCAGTGCATTTAGAAATTTTCTACTCTAGATTACTTCACAGGGAGTTTTTTCCTGGCCAACCTTTATTTAATTTACACCTTTTCTTTTTCCAATTTTGCAATCAGATTATGAAAATTTCTTTGTCCTTCGCTAGTTATTCTAAATATTATGGGGTTTTTCTTCATCTACAAAACCAATTTACGTGTTGTATATAAAGAAGTAGGTCAGTTTAAACTACAAACTGGAAGAATATGTGAAAGCACGATATATTTCCCTTTGGCAGTAAATGCTGGTCTACCACCCAGGCTTAAAGAACTGCCTTGCTTATCAAAACAAAGGCAACACAGAATCAAACAATGGTTAAATTTCATGCTTCATTTCAGACATCATTAAACATATTTGGTTTTACCTCATCTTCATCAAGGTCCCTACAACAGACAGGCACCCTGATTAATGTGTATCTCTGGAAAAGAAGAGAAGAAACTATTTTTTAGTCTGATTTCTTTGCTTCTTTGCCTGCTGTTGTGCAGTTTTTTATTCCTCAGTTTTTTAGAAGTTATTCTCTCCTTATGCTTATTCCTCTAATTGCTGCAGAAGATATAGCACAGTGGTTACACCCCTGGCAAAAATGAGTTTGGCCTTGCATAACTGCCCATGGTTGTTTCTTCTACAGATTACTGTTCTCAGGAGAGTTTTTGAACGGCCTGGCCAACACCTTGGCACTATTCCTCTGTTTTACAGAAAGGTTGAAGACCCCAAATAGAGTAACTGTTTAATTCTGTTTACTTTAGTCTGCAGGACAGAAAAAATAGTAGCACCCTGTTTTATGGGTTCTTTTTATTGTTGTTCCCCTCTATGTGTTAATAGCCAGTGGCCAAGGAGATCAAAAGGTGCTTACACCACCCTGACACTCTTGAACTCACAGGGAAAATGTCTGTTGGTTACAATGTAGAGAGAATTTCCACTCTGTAGGTGTTAGATGTGAGAAAGCCAGAATCACCCTCTGTCCAGGAAGGTTCAGTTTCAGCAGGCTCCAGGATGCACTTAGTCTGTCATGATACTAGATCCAAATTAGTGATCTATAGGGTGTGGTGTCCTGTCTCAGGGAGTGGCTGTCACAAAGACTGCAGCTTTTATAGAGATTTGTGAACATTTGTGTCGTCGTCAACTGTATGTTAAAATTAGTAAAATGAAGGAAGATAATATGGAGGGAAAAGCCCATCTTTCTGGATCTTGTGGAATGTTGACATTACATGACTGCCAGGAGCAAGCTTGCTTTCTGCTAAGACACTTCCATTGGTGCTTCAGATTTATTTATGTCCACCAACCGAAAGAGGCTGGAGTCCAGGGAGAGCTCTCGTCTCAACAGGTAGGAAGCCACATGCTAGGATAGGTGAAGATTGCAAGCAGCTCTCTGGGCATCACTTGTAGCCCCTCATCTGTTGAACGGTCTGCGTAGGAAATACAGTCAGCCCTCTTGCACTTCACGCCCCCCCGTATTGTGGCTTCACATCTTAGCGGCATGATTTTTGAGCGACGTAGGAGGCTGCTTTTCGCAACTGCGCATGCACGACCTGGCACGCATGAATAGTCAACTAGGCAGTCATGAATATGCCGCACAGCTGCTGCCACGGCACTGCTGCTTCCTCTCGGCCCGGGAACAGCAGTGTCGGCAGCAACACCGCCGCTTGCCCCAGCCCCAGAACACAGCAGCTCTGCCGCTTGCCCCAGCCCTGGAATGTGGCGGGGGCTGCTCCTTTCCCTCTACAGTGATGGCAGTGCTGCTCCTCCCCTACTGCCCCCTGGCCATGGCGGGGCCACTCCTCCGGAGCCACCACTGTGAAGTTATGAAAGATTTACACACTCTCAGGTGTCTGAGACTTTCTTGAGTGACTCTCCAGGAGATACTTGTCTACCCTGCAAGACACCGGGACAGCGACGCGGGCAGCTCCCTGCACCTGTGTCCCTGGCCAAGCCGAAAAGGGGTTTTTCCTAGTGTGGGGTGGCTGCGGGCGCCAGGAAGGGCCAACCCAAACACCGATACACAGCAACACAGTGCCGAAACAGCACCGGGGGCTACATGAGGGTGTAGGGCAAATCTGCATATTAATGAGCTGCCATTCAACGTGGAAGTAGGGCTTTGCGGGACCCAATTAAGACTGTGGACCCGTGATACAGGAGACCTGACTGTGCATTGTACCTTAAGGAGTAATAAAATCTTGGTATTGAGTACCGTCTGTGTAAACTAACCTAAATCATCAAAAAGGCAGTGCTCCAACCAGTAGAGGCTTTGTAGTTGCTAGAAATGGGTTACTTAATCACTGGACATAAAGCTTGAGAATTTTGGTTTGTCTTGCTGTTAGTTTCATTCAATTTGATGTTTGTTTCCCCTTTTCGTTTCTCTCTCCTGGCTCTGCTCATTTGGCCTTTTTCACCTTCTGCTGAATGTTGGCTTCCTTTCCTGCACCCATTTTTGTCATGTTTTTTATTTCTGCATCTGTCCCTTTCCCAACCCAGCAGCCAGGCTCCATTAGTGTCTGTTTTGGGACCTGCCATGTCCTGGTGATATCTTATTGCCCATTGAAACCTCATTCATTTGCACTTCAAATGAGACTTTGGAGGCCAATGGTGTAGGCACATAGAAGAATGAAATACTAACCTAAATGAAGTTTTGACTTTTGTTCTTTAAAGGAGGTACAGCTATTTCAGTATCACCTATGCCTGCAGGATTTTCCAGTACAATGTTTTGATGTAGCGGTTTTTTGGCTGTTAAATTTTGAAACCTTTGGAGAAACTTTCATTTTAAGCTAGTTATATGACAGCAAGCTGTTGAACTGAACTTTGCTTTTGTTTTCAGAAAATGCAGAGGAATGAAAGACAAAGACTTCTCCCAGAGACATTGCATCAAATATCAAAAACATAAGCTAACCTTGATAATTTACATAAATGCTACAATATGTGATTTAAATGAAAGTTAGCATTTCATATTTTAAGTGCAACCTCTTGCCTCTATCATGTGGAGATTTGAAGCAAGTCTTGTAAAAATTCCTCAGCTCAGCAAGCTTGCTCTTAAGCTAACAGCTAATACAGTGCAGAGATCAAAGGGGTTGGTTCAGTTTTTTTTGGAACCTGCACATTGAGATAAGATCTACATGAGACCAAGCTGAATATTTTTCATGTTACATCTGTGGTTTACCAGAAGTGACAGTATCATATAATTAGTGATGTAACGTTTGAAACATTTAGTAAAGTTGCATGTGGATCTAATCTTTATGCCTAGTGGAGCTATTATATATTTGTATAGATTGTAACTCCTTTTCTGTAATGTTTTTATAGCTCATATTTAATTGGAATGATGTCTATTATAGTAACTTTATGCTTAAGGGTAAAATTTATGGGACATAAATGAACTAATATCTCTTGAAATCTAGTTGATTTTGCAGCAATAAAAAAGCTAAGTTGTCACCTGCTAAATCACATACATACCTGAGTCAATTTCTTATTCTATTACAATTTAAATAGCAGTATGTGGGTTTTTATTTACAATAATAGTTAGAAGATATAATAGCTATCATTATGATAATTAACTAGCAAAAGCTGAAGAGTCATAAAGAGTGGAATTTAAAACTAATTCATTACATTTGTAATTAGTTTTCCTTATTTTATACTCATGCTGTAGATACCCTGTGGCACATTCTGAAGCGTCTGACTTTGTAGTAAGAACAGAACTTTTGTGCATGCCTTTCTGGGTAATTTTTGGGTTTCACACCATGGCTAAAATGGGTTATGACCCACCAGACAATTCCTCTGTACTGTGGAACAGGAGGGAGACATCTGCATCCTGGGGACAGCTTTCCATGCTTTAGGGCTTATTGAGGCTTAGGAATAAAATCAGCAGTACTATTTCTATGTGTATGCTCTTCTAAAAAATACTTCCTTCCTAAATGGAAAGAATATTTATTTCCTAAACTGTCTCTGGAGCTCCCAACAGTGACAATGCCCTCATCTGTGATGACAGACTGAAGGTGACTGCAGACTGACTCTTAATTTAGTGTCTCCAACAAACCAGTGATTTCGTTTTGATCTTTTTATTCGTTCAGATTTTTACTAGATCTTTCCACTTCCCCCTTTAGTTGTTTCATGCCTGGTTTTCTTGGTAATATCCAATATTAGTTGCTTCCAGTTAGCATAAGATTTTTTCAGTTGTAATACGTATTAGTTTTGCACATTATTGCCATTAAGAGATGGTGATGGGCAACTTTCAGTTGCCTATTGGGATAAATAATACATCTTTTTTGGACAGTGCTTTTGACCTACTGATTAAAACCTCTGTATTAGAGGTAAGAAATAGCAATGTTTACTGTTAGCTACCAGCAGTCTGCCAAAGTAAGAGTCATTTCCCAAACATCAACTTCTCACTTATTACTTCACAGGTATCTCTTAGTATGCTTCCTTCCATGGCTTCCTTCCTTCCTTCAGGAACATAGGCCTTTTATTTTGATTCACTGTTTACTTAATTGCTCTTGTATCACAACTAGTGTGGCCAGCAGGACTACTGTACTCTCCCTCTGCATTCAGCACTAGTGAGACCTCAAGTCCTATGCCTGGCTCGAGGCCTCTCTCTACAAGAAAGAGATTGAGGTGCTGGAGCAAGTCCAGAGAAGGACAACAAGGCTGGTGAAGGGTCTGGAGAGTAAGTTCTGTAAGGAGTGGCTGAGCAATAGTCTGGAGGTAAGGAGGCTCTGGGACGACCTTGTTGCTCTCCACAACTACCTGAAAGGAGGTTGTAGCCAGGTGAGATTTGGGCTCTTCTCTCAAGTAACAGGTAACAGGACAAGAGCAAATAGCCTCAAGTTTTGATGGGGAGGTTCAGGTTGGACATCAGGAAGAATTTCTTCTCTGAAAGGGATGGTTAAGCCTTGTATTGGGCTGCCCAGGGAAGTGGTGTTGATAGAGGGAGTGTTCGTTGATAGAAAACTTAACATGAACCAACAGTGTGCCCAGGTGGCCAGAAAAGCCGATGGTATCCTGGCCTGCATCAGGAATAGTGTTGTCAGTAGGACTAGGGAAGTTATTCTCCCCCTGTACTCAGCACTGGTTAGACCACATCTTGAGTACTGTGTTCAGTTCTGGGCTCCTCAGTTTAAGAGGGATGTTGAGATCCTTGAGCGTGTCCAGAGAAGGGCGACAAGGATGGTGAAGGGGCTGGAACACAAGCCCTATGAGGAGCGACTGAGAGAGCTGGGGTTGTTCAGTCTGGAGAAGAGGAGGCTGAGGGGAGACCTTATCGCTCTCTACAACTACCTGAAAGGGAGGTGTAGCCAGCTGGGGGTCGGTCTCTTCTCTCTGGCTACAAGTGATAGAACAAGAAGACACAGTCTTAAACTGCATCAGGGGAGATTTAGACTGGACATTAGAAGGAACTTTTTACAGAGAGGGTGCTCTCTCTCTAGAATGGGCTGCCCAAGGAGGTGGTGGAGTCACCGTCCCTAGAGGTGTTTAAGAAAAGGTTGGATGAAGTTCTTGGTGGCATGACCTAGATATTAGGGTAGTGTGTTATAGGTAGGACGGTGTGTTGGTAGCAGGATGGCAACAGGTTAGGTAACAGGTTTGGCTAGGTTAGGTGATAGGTTGGACTTGATGACCTCTATGGTCTTTTCCAACCTTACTATTCTGTGGATCTGTGGTGGAGTCACCATCCCTGGAGGTGTTCAAGAAACGACTGGATGTGTCACTTACTACTGTGTTTTATTGGTGCAGTGATATTTGGTCTAAGGTTGGATATCATCATGTTAGAGGTCTTTTCCAGTCTTAATGATTCTATTAATTAATTTATCGCTGTGTGTATGTGAGTGCAAAATGGAAGGAAGGACCAAACCGAATTCTCCTTTGATTTCTCATTGCAATAAACATTTAAAATATTAATGAAAAGTAGCATCAGTAGGGTTTGCTGTTTGAAGTTATTGGCAACATGAAACACGGGAACGACTCTCAAGGCTGGATTTCTGCTGTTTCTAGAGAGAAGGCTGTGCTTCTCTTAGTTCTGTCAAGCATAGTAATGTGAATAGTTATTTGACTTTTCTTTTAGGTGTCTGCTGAATGTCATGGCAGGATTCTTGCCATTGTTTTACTGTATTTTTTTCTGTTAAGTGGTGTGCTATATCATTTACAATTGGTTTTTAGTCATTCTGAGAATAACTAAACAAATTTAAAGATTTTTTGCATAGTACAAATCAACATTTCTACATGCAATAACAAAAGATTACTAAAAAGTTTTTCAAAGACCAGAATTTCTCTAATGATTTCTTGTTACAAATGAACATTGTCAAAGTAGCTGTGATATTCACTGATGTAGCACTTAAAAAAATTAATACTATGAATTGTGACATTCAGTGGGGTTGCTTGTGATAGTAAACACCATGATTCTCTACAATAGAAGTTTGAAATCTCTGGCCCTTACAGTTTCTTCTATCAGCTAATGAGAGTATTTTATATGTGCAAGTGTCAGAGAAATTTAGCCCTACTCTGTGACTAATACTTAATAATAAGTCTAGATGTAATCAGTAAAATATCAGCAGAATTGCGTGCAAGTTAGGTTAAATAACCCTTTTATTTTTAATTTACTGTAGCTACATGGATACAATCCAGAGCATACAAACCCCAAATTTTGATCCACTGAGATGTACATGATAAAAACTAAGGGTTTTTTTAATCTAATTCAGGACTTCAGAAGGAGTTTTACATTAGGGCACTTAACCTATGGAATCATCTCTCCAGAGCAGTCTTTGAAATCACTGTGCTTAGTAGGTTTTAAAGTTGGATGCTATAAAATCTTCATGAGTAACATATATTGAACATTGGCTGAGAGACAGACAGAAAAGAGGGCAGGTTTAGATTAGATATGAGGAAGAACTTTGCTATGAGGGTGGTGAGACACATGAAGAGGTTGCTCAGAGAAGCTGTGGATGTCCCATCCCTGAAAGTGTTCAAGGCCCAGTGGATGTGGCTTTGAGCAACCTGGTCTAGTGCAAGGTGTGTGTTTCTGCCCATGGTAGAGGGGATGGAACTGGATCATCTTCAAGGTCCCTTCCAACCCAAACCATTCTATGATTAATTTCATTTTCCTTCCTACTATTCAGTAAGTTGCTGCCAGTTTCTCTCTGTTCCTGTGTAAAGGTACCTGGACTTGCTGAATCCTTCTCAGGTTGCATAAAATGCTAGCAGGGCAGCAAGTCTGTTGGCAGAGGCAAGAGGTGAGAGCACAGGTACTTCAAATCCTTCTACAACCTGAGATTCTGGGTTAACATGCTCAGGGGAACAGACAAAAAGAACAGTTAGAGGTTTAGGCTGAATGGCAATATGCAAGCATTAAGTGTTTGCTTAAAGGAGACGCTGAAGGAGATTGGACTGTGCCACGAAATATAGAAGTCATGTTTCCACGCTCTTTAATTAAGCAGGGTAAAAGCCTGTTTGTTCTTACTGTAGTTTCCAATTCTGGTTTCAGTAATCTGGGACTTTTCTCCATGCAAGTCATCTAACAATAAAATATTCTATTTTCAGCAGCAGCATGGAGCTGAAAATGGGGGCTGTGTTTCAGTTTGCTCTTGCACCTCTAGGACAGGGCAGCCATGCAAGGGCTCAGTCAAGGACACTGGAAGTGGTATTTTTCATTACCCCACAAGTGCCAGAGATGGACTGTTACTAGGCTTGTCACATTCTCTAGCATGCTGAGTTACATGCAAAGAGCAGATATTTCTAAAGTACTGCATTCATGCTTCATTTGGATGAGCAGGCATTTCTAATTTGGCACCAGCCTAATGAAAAGATGCATTCCATTTCAGATTCCAGCAGCTGCAGACTTCATTGACTCCAAAGATAATGCCTTTAGTTTTGGCTCTGGAACTCAAGTGATACTTCAGCTAACTGCTTCTAAATCCAGTGGATGTTGTATTAGAGGAAAAATAATGAAATAAAATAGTTGCACTTTAAATTCACCCTTATGTTAGTTTTTGTTTGAATTATTAGTAAATCATAGATATACTCTAGTAGATTAAGTAAGAATTTATGGGATGTTTTATATGCAAAAAAACCCACTTGAGCAAACCCAAAGCATATCTGACAGAAGAGGTAATGCAGAGGACTCTGATTTACTATATACATGCTAAGCAATTTTGCTAGCAGTGGGGGTGGGTTTTGTGATTTCATTCTACATTGCTTTAGATTCTACATTTCTTTGGATTCTGAAGGGAAGCATGAAGGGTAGCAGCTGAAGTGGAAATCTGACTTTATTACAGTGAGCCCCCAGGTTTTGCGGGTCCATGGGTCTGGATTGGGGCCATGAAGGCTGTGATTTGTGAAGACAGTGAACTCATGAATGTGCAATTAAGCCCTGCCCATCACCTTGCCCTCCTCAGGGATGGGACACTGCTGCAACTGGGCCAGGACATGATGCTCACGGTTCTCTATCCAGTTCCCTCCCTTTGCTGCTGTGACATGGGATGAAATGGGACGAGATAGGACCAGGACAGAATGCTGCAACTATTAAACTGACACTTTTCTTTTTTTTTTCCCCACTTCTTTTTTTTTGATTTTTTACCCGGCCTTGGCATCTGGGCTTGTGACTGGGAGCAACAAGAACTCGAGCCGCCTGCTGTGGCAGGGGGAGGGGGAAAAACGCCTCCTGCTCCCACTCTTACACACTGTGACGGTCCCCTCCTGCAGCCCTGCAGAGAGTAATGCCAGCCGCACAAACACACACGTTTATGTTAAATAAATCCCGGACAGTACTGGGATGGGACAGACCACATGGCTCCCAACTCCCTCCCCTCACGGCCCCTCGTGACTCCTAGGTGGTGCTTATTTACATATTCATGCACTCATTTACATAGTAATGAGCTGTCCGCCTTCACAGCGTTTTCTGCGCCTGTGCTCACCTCCGCTTTTTGCCGAAAAAGGAACAACAAAATGTTGAAACCACAGAGAGGTGAACTGCGGATAGGCAGGGGTCTTCTGTATATATTTGGGTGTAACTAGAGGGAGTGGTAGGTGTAGCGTTGTATGTTCCAGAATAAAGGTGAAATTTTAATATTGAATTAGATTCAAATTTAGAGAAAATATGTAATGGCATTCTTTCTCTTTTAATGTTCTTTATAAATAATTTATGTTATCTGTTTCCAAACGGATAGAAGAAGTCTATTTCTGAGATACATGTTCTTTACCTAATTCAAATGCAGGGTAGATGAGTTCCTACTTGTGGCAGTTTGATAGAAGCACTTAGCTAATGCTTCTTTTGATAGCTCTCTTTGCTTCAACCTAAAAATCAGTGTTGAATTTGCTGAGTAGATTAATTTGAAGAATAATCCATCAGACTTCTGCTAATACCTGAAAATTAATCAATTGACACCTAATTTTTAGAGCTATGAACATGGCGATAGGACAGAATGTCCTTGCTGCGCTAATTTCAGTTAATTGTACTAGCAAGACCTGTAATGCTTGCAGGAAAGGTATGCCTGTTTATTAGGAAAAAAGGCAGAGACTTTAAAACATAAGGAAGAGTACTGTCATGAAGATGGTTCACTTTTAAAACCAATTTATACAGATCTATCTTTGCTGCACATTTAACTTCAAGTCCTGTATTTTGACAATTTGTGATCCTTTCAATGTTTTTGAACTTTTCTATTGACCACAGAAGTTTTCAAGCTTTTTAATAACATTTTTTGAGAATAATACAAAAAAGCTTATCATTACTATAAAGTTCAGAGCAATACATTGATAGAGGTTCAGTTTTCCTTCCTGAGAGCTATGAAACAAGCCTTAATGGTGCTGGAAATGGGAAGTGGAGAAGGGAAATGTTTTAGTGAGGTGGACTGTTGAGAAGACGCCAAGTTTTGCATGCAGTGAAATGAAACTGAAATACTTTTTTCATGGATGTAGTAGAATGGGAGGTGGGGTAGTAAGCTGTTCAGAGACTTATTTGGATAAGAATCATAAAAGAACAAAGTAAACAATACAGTTGGCCCCCTTGCACTTCGTGCCCCCCATATTGCGGCTTCAGGTCTTAGGGGCATGATTTTTTGACAATGAAGGAGCCCCGTTTTTGCAACTATGCATGCGTGACTGGCAACAGTGGCGCAGGAGGTGGCAGCCCGGCCACCATTCAACGTGGAAGTAGGGCTTAGTGGAACCTGATTAAGACTGCGGGTCCACGATGTAGGAGACCCGACTGTATAATGAACATCTGACATTGCTATTTGTTCCAGTAAGAATACCCCTTTTCATGTTCAAAGTGTAAATTTGGGAATACTACCTAGAACTGCCCAAGAAATAAATGAAACATCAGTGATTTCAAACCTGGAAGGTAGAGTTGGGTAATTAAACTTCTCTGTTGATACTCAGTAAAAATATCTGACTTATAGAAGGTTTCTTTTTCCTGACACATTTAGGATTCATATATTGTTGTCTCTTAAATCAAGTTACTTGGAGATTTTTAACACTAATCTATGAATATAGGGATGTCACTACGAACATCGAGGTTTGAGCTACTTACCTGAGAAATTTGATATTGACACTTATTTCTCCTTTTCTTTGTAGCATGATTTGCTTTATGTCTTTCAATTGTATTCCACTTATAAAATAAGCATGTTTTATTTCATGATGAGCAAGGATTCTGTGACAGATGAGCTTTCAACAACAGAATGGGCATATCAAATACTGAAAATTCTTTTTTGTGTGTGTTTTGACAGTTTGGTTTTAATTCTGACTTCATTCAAGATACCAAAGTGGGGAGACTTGTATTTACCTTTTTTCCCCCTCAGGTTTAACAAAACATTCTTTGCCTTGGTCACTTCTGTTCCACAGCGGCCCATGGAAGTTTTTAAGTCAAAATTGCCTAACACTGACTTTTTTTCTGCATACTGCCATAAGAAAATCTTGGCAGTTTATTCAAATGTTATCTCTTGGAATTTACTCAAGCCCTAAGTTGAGGAGGTTTTCTGATTTATAATTGAGGTGGATAATGTAAATTCATCTTCATTTTTATAGGAGTCCATTCAGAGTAAGTGCTCTGGAGAAAAAAACCCTTATCAAATAATAAATGTAAAACCCAGACCCAGATCTCTGAAGTGAAGAGCGAAATGCATGTTTTAAACACATAAATGGCAGTTCTACTAAAAATCAGGTTAACCAACTGGTATGACTCGATTTCATTAAATTGAGAAAGATTGCAAAAGCATTTAATTTAAAAAAGCCTTGTAAACCATTACTCTGGATCCTTTTTGGATTCAGTGACAATAATGACTGAGTAAAAGATATGGTGTATGAGATGTTTAGTATAAGATGTTTTATACTGAGCGCAGCTCTTACTGTGGTTTTAAATTAGCTGTGCATTAATGGCACTTTACACTGTAGAAGTCTATTTTAAGTGAATACCTAGATTGAATAAGTAAATACAGGCTCGCATTTTGTGGAAATTCCCCCAGTTACTCCTTTGTTTTCTATTTGCTCAGGTTTTAGAAAACAAGTATGTACTAAGTCACAGTGCTGACTAGCTCTGTACTTGTTATCTGATACTTTCTTTATGTGATTACTCCAAAAATAGTGCTTATGATACCGTCCTATTTTCCCTGGTATCTTCTTGTGTAAGCTTAATTAACCTTTTGGAAACTCCAACACTTTTCAGATTTCGTAACAAAATACTGCATGTGTCTTTTTATAACATTTCTACACTCATTTTTTGGTACTAGGATAATGCTGAGGTAAGAAGTTAAACACTGATATTCTAATTCTCTAGGGGAGCATTTGCTGTTTTTTATCTTGTCACTATTACTGAGTTCTTTTGTGATCTGTACTATTTTAAATATAAGACAGTCCCATTTTCTGGGGGTGGAATGTGAGAGCTAAAGATCTGAACCTGAAAAAGCTTGAAATCAATGGAAGTTATACTTGACTCAGTCAAATGCCACTAGCTGGAATTAATTCTTCATTTTCACAACAAAAAATGCAGACATTCTGTATGGTGATACGTACTACAAAAGATGCTGTAAAGACATGCCAAGAAGCTCAGCATAGATGTTTAGTAGGTCCTGATGCTGACTCTGGCAGGATTTTCTCAAGAAGCTGCAGTTGTCCTTGGGTTAATCAGGTCATGGAAAATGAGAGGTACCTTCATTTTGAAAAATCCAGCTTTTACACATGTAAAGTTAGTTACTGTTTTTTTGCCATAATCACTTTGCCTTGCTGGTTTTGAGCTGCAAAGTTAAGAGTGTTGTCATACCAGCCAGCTGCCAGGAGTATTTTGAGTCTAAATGTACTGATATTTCTAAAGTATTGCTATTCAGTCATGGAAAGGACCTTGAGGTAATTGGTCATTCTCTATTCATCATAAGACCAGGGGAGTGTGAAGCAAAAGAAGTATTTGAGAGTAAGAGGAAACAAAATTCTTGCAGAATGAGTGGCCCCCTCTGTGCACTCAGGTTTCCAGGGTTGTTGCAAAAATCCTCTGAGTGAACATTTGGTTAAAGTCGGAACAATAATGCTAAAAGAAGGAGTACTTATGTGCTTTTCAGTTTCTGAGCAATAAGAGATTATATATAAGAACCTAGGAAGCAGGTAATTTTTTTGCATTTTTTCAGCACTTTTCCCACTGTGTACCTGTATCATACCTTCTCAGTGAAATAAATTAACAGTTGATTTCAATTTTAGATAAAAATTAACAAAGACAATGTTAGGGTTTTGGTTTTTTTTTTTTACTTCTGTAAACTATTTCTTTCTGAGATTTTCTCTTATTACAGTCTGGGATATTTGCTCTACTTCTGATATTCAGGCAAGGGGGTTTTGCTCAGCATAGGTTTTTAGTAACACCTAGCTGGGGTGTGATTTTGTGATTTGGTCTACTGGATGCTGTAGGACTATCAAAATCCATTTTCACATCTTACAACTTTGGATTTGAACTTTGAAACTACAGGTAACTAATGCCATATTCCAGCCAAGCCTATGTTACTATTAACTCCAATAATTATAGGTATTTGTGTAAATTTTTCAATAGTAATTACGCCCTTTACAAATTTGTACCTTGCTGAAAAAATGATTTTTAGCGTGAGTTGTGACTGATTACCCATTAGTGAGTCTCTTTAACAACATGAACAAATTCTTTATTTTATTACCTGAAACAAAACAGGACATTAAACCCACTGTTAATTCAGCAGTCAGCCATATTAGTTCCATCTCAGGAAAACCAAATTCCAATTACTTTCAACTGTCCCTAGTACCTCATGTACACAATCGTTTACAAGAACAAATGCCAACTGTAAAGATTGGTTTGTTCAGAAAATAAAATATGCCAAAGTTTACCTAATCTCTAGAAGAATTGAATTTGGGTGACAGTATAATTCTATTTGTTTAGCTCACATTCAAGAATGAACATTGCACTTTAAAAGATTTTTTTCTTTAACTGAAATAAGAAAAGTAACAGAATGAGAAGCAGCACATACATGACAAAGTGCCTTGTGCGAGCTGTGATACCAGAGATAACGTGTTTGGGGATATCAGAGCTGAACTGCAGCTTTTGCAAGCACTTGTCCACACATGGAATTATTTAGAAGCAGTGATTCTTGAATAACTCCATGTGCTGACACTCTTGTTTCTGTTTAGCTTAACACACTTTGATGGGCTAAATTAGACCAAAATAAGGTGACCTTATTCTGGAATAAGTGTGTCTACACATGGAATTATTCGGGAATAGCTGTTCTTGAGCAGTCATTACTAAATAATTCCATGTGTAGGCAGTCCTTTAATCTAGCAAGTTCTTAAGTCATTTCTGAAAACATGACTTAGTTTCCTCTGTTACTAAGGGATGATCTATATATTTTTATCAAAAGTATTGTTTTGAAAAAAACCCCAAAATAGTCCCAGCTGGTCTTGGAACTTGCATACTAAATAAAGAGGGGGCTGAATATATGGCAAAATAAGTTTTCAATACAACTCAAAAAAAGTGACTGATCTGAACAGTTCTAGAAGATTTTTCACTAAGAGAGTGGCTTGAGAGAGATGATTATTGCTTTAAGGGGTTTTGCCAATCAGTTTGACATCTGTTTGTATTTAAAAATTAAAACAAGAAATTCTGAGTTTTATCAGTGACAGAATAATATTGGAAATTATACTGTTTACTTTACATGAAAACTTATTTTTTCTTATGAGAGATTTTTTTTTCCCCTGTGTTAAGTAGATACATGGAAATTTATTATAACTAGGAGTGGCTAGTAGGTCAAGAGAGGTTATCATTCCACTGTACTCGGCGCTGGTTAGACCACGCCTCGAGTATTGTATCCAGTTGTGGGCCCCTCAGTTCAGGAAAGATGTTGAGCTGCTGGAACACGTTCAGAGAAGAGCAACTAGGATGGTAAAGGGACTGGAGGATAAGCCCTATGAGGAGAGGCTGAAGGAGCTGGGTCTGTTTATCCTAGAAAAGAGAAGGCTCAGGGGTGACCTTATTGCTGTCTATAACTATCTAAAAGGAGGTTGTAGTCATGCAGGGGCTGGTCTTTTCTCCTTGGTCTCTGGAGACAGGATGAGAGGTCATAGTCTTAAGCTTCAGCAGGGAAAGTTTAGACTTGATATTAAGAAAAGGTTTTTTACTGAAAGAGCGATCCGGATTTGGAATGGGTTGCCTTCAGAGGTGTTTGACTTGCCAGCCCTGGATATGTTTAAGGGTAGGCTGGGTGAGGTGTTGAGCAATATGATCTAGATGTAGAGGATAGGTTAGTTGGGCTATAGTTTGGACTAGATGATCTTTGAGGTCCTTTCCAGCCTTATCTATGCTGTGATACTGTGAGTTTCAGGGCAAGGTAACTCAGCACTTGCGTTCTACTTAACTATAAACTGTGTCTTAATCACAGTATCACAGAATATGCTGAGTTGGAAGGGTCCCATGAGGATCACTGAGTCCAACTCTCAGCCCTGCAGAGGACCATCCACAAAAGTCACACCATGTGCCTGACAGTATCATCCAAATGCTTCTTGAACTCTGGCAGGCCTGGTGCTGCGGCCATTTCTCTGGGGAACCTGCTCCAGTGCCCAACCACCCTCTGGGTGAAGAACCTTTTTCTAATATCCAATGCGTTTATCCAATTCACTTGCATAATACCAGTGGAAAACTGCAAAGCTTACAGGGCACTGTTCACCCTGGCTATTTGAAAAGTTATGTTACTGCCTTGAAAATGGATTACATAAGAGGATACGGAATTTAAAGCACGTTCTTTGAGAAACTGTCTGATTGTCTGTTCTTACTAGAAACAAATGAGCCTTAGTAAGAAAATATCCAGAATGTCTTGTATAAAGATATTTTCTCTAATAATAGGATCAATGGTAATTGTTAAGAAGTTCAGACAATGTTATACTTTTTATAAAAGCCACATTCTGGGTCAGTGTTATTTTTATGTTCACAAGCGTAAACATACAGCATGGTATACTATTGTTAATTCAGAGCAGTAAAACAAATGTACACAGTTCACATGGGGGAGAGATGTTTAAACAAGGACTAAATGGCACATGAATACTTAGATGGACCTACTATTGTATTAATAGTGATAGTTCTGCTGGCACAAGTTATCACTTCCTGTAATGAATTTCCTTATAGTGTAGTCAGCAAAAGATGTATGCTCTATTTTTAATTTTTCTCTCACATACAAATATGCTATTCTGTGTGTGCACAAAAATGTAGAGTTTGATGCATTGTTTTCTCCCACTCACATGAATCACATTCTCAACTAAAGGCAGCTAAGCTAGGCTTGAATGTAAGCCTTTCTCCTAAACACCAACGTTAAAAAATTATCCTGCTGTGAGGTCATAGCCAACTTAATTAAAACAAGGCTAATGTGGAGCAGCATTGTACCTGATTTGCGTATCAGTGTCCTATTCTTTCTCTCTTTGTCATAATGGAGCTGACTAAGAAGAATTTGACTGCAGTTTTGCTCTGATAAACACAAGTGAACTTTGGCAAGATCAAGACATGCAGATAGTATTATTGAAAATTCATAAATGGAATTTCTGTGGATACTTCAAATATCTTTCTGCAGACTACCAATAGCGTCTTTACTGGGCTGAGGTAATTTGATGTAGGAGACTCTGAATAGATAGTAAGGTCGTTGCTGTGGTAATGTTCAGGCGCAGTTGTTCTGTATATTACTGTATAGCCATAAGCTATTGAATCAGCAGTGGGAAGGGACTTGACAAAAACCGCATGCTACTGTTCATGGGACACAGTGTTTGTACAGCATTGGACCACCGCACCTCTGATATCCAGCTCTTGTTCCACTGTGTCTTTGTGTTGTTTAAAATCTTGGTAAGTTTATTTTCACACATGAAGAAACCTGGAAATCTCATAAAACTGGAATTTTGGTTAACAAAGTCTTGGCAGACACACAAATAGATCTATTGATCAAGTTGATTCCAGTCTCTGTGAAGAACAAGGACAATTCTGTCAGGAAAAGGAATGAAAAAAAAAACCTCTCTTTTTCAAGTGAAACATCTTCTAGAGAAAGACACTTCTCTGCTTGTGGCACTGCTTTGTATCCCCTCTTTTTATCATGGTGCTTTCTGCGAGGCAGACTTCTGAGTTTTTACCTTGTTTCAAGTCACAAGTGTTAAGACCTGCAATTCAAAGTCTGTTTAGACTAGGGCTGCATCCCCTTCTGTTTGTGCACAGTTCTTTCATCAAATGTCCATGCAGCTCTTCCAGACCCAGGGGAAGGCACCTGCCAAGTGCCTTTATAATAAACTGGATTGTATGTGGAGTAGTAGAGACCATGAGAGAAAAATCTCTTGTAAGACCCATGACAGGATTTTGTTTGAGATAACCTCAAGTTTTCACATAGTTGTATTAAATAAGAGGTGTTCAAAACATTTAGCATTAGCCCAAGTACCAGTACTGGTTTAGGAGCATTCAGCTTGAAAATTGCTGCAGCATTCTTTTTTTCTGTTTCAGGTAAACCAACAAATTGAAATTCAGTATATTGCTTTGGGACTGCACTGATCTTTGGATTTAGTAGGGTGCTCCAGGGCCCATTTGGATGAGGTAGTGTCGTGGTCCATATGTAGCTGCCATTCTGTTAAGTAACATGTTGTTCCTCTAAAACCTTAGAGAAGGAAGGCAACAAGTATCAGTGAAAAGTTTCTTGTGGATTCATGCTTCCTGTTTAGTGCTCTCTGTAAAACTAAATTCCACATTTGCTAGATTTTTTTTTTTTTTAGTATGAATTGGAAGAAAAACCTCATACATTCCAGATGTTTGGGAGTTTTTTAGTTGGAAAGTTTGCTAAAAAGAAACTGAAGTGTATATATGTGCAGATAGACATGCATTTTGTTGGCGTGTCAGACTGACATGACCTTTCTGTGTAAACAGGGTTAATGAACCTTGCAAGGCACAGGATTAACAAAATGAAAAAAGAGCTCAGGAGTAGTGAAAATGGCGTCAGTGTTAACTGCGGAAATGGATTGCTCTTCAAGTTTGTCCATTTGGCAGCACTTGTGGGCAAGCAACGTGACGTTTCCTCTCTCTTTTTTTTTCTTCATTTCATTCCTTGTCCCATTCTTTGAACTCTGCCAGCTATTCAAGAAACAGACTTTATTAATCTGTGCAAAAGGTGCAGTTTAGAGATGCCTCCTGATCCTTTATGGTCGTTGATTCCAGGGCAACGCAAAACTAAAATACATATTGTTAATTTAGCATCTTGTGTTGTCAGAGCTGTGAATGTATATGATGACTAGAAAGGGTAAAAACAGGCAAAGGCTGTTATTGCTGTTAAATTATTTTTCTTGTATAAGTCTTGTGGGAACTCTCTGTCGCAGAATGAACATATAAAAAGCCCAAACTAAGCCATGACTGTAGTCTTAAATATTTATTAGTGAAAGTACATGTTTATGAAGAGTGGTGCTGTGGATTTATGTAATATATAAAAATTAAAATGTATTGTGATTTTAAAAAGAACAATATTATCCTACCCATACCCTCTCTTCCCCTGCCCCCTATGTTTTAAATTTTCTTTCTTCTAAAAGAAACCCTTTCTGATTAAGGATCATGTTGAAAACTCAGCAGTTTTTAATCCAGCTCTCTGCAGGCTGCAGTTCATGCTTCATTTAACTGATCAGTTCCACTGCTGCATTACTAGACAAAATCACCAGTTTGAAGAGAGAAGCAATTATAGGGAGCCATAAAAATGGAAGACTCCACATTTTAAGAAATGAAGTGCATTTTAAAATCTCTCCATTTCTCATACAGATTATTTGGAGGGTATTTTTGTACATGACTAAATGAATAGCACACTTTTCAGTGTTTTGCTACACTTTGTATGATGAATCCAGATCAAAACATCAAGTATGTGCTCAGCTGTTCACCAAAGACTGTTAAAAAGATTATTCTGCATGCCTTAAAGAGTATGGATGCATGTGAAAAAGTTTCAGCAAAGTAATGCATAAATGCTGGTGTGAACTATGAGCATCAGACTTGATCAGTAATTGTTAGTGCAGTCCTTGAGGTTAGTATAAATAGGACTTGAAGTCAGCAAACCTCCTCATTATTTTGGGAAGTTGATGGGATATAACTGTGTGAACAGATGCTTTGACAGGGACAAAAAGTCGGACACTGAGAAGATGCTGTTGGAAAATAAATATCATATCCTGTAGCAAAACCCAAAAGGTATGAGGCCAGCTGTGGGGCCCTAAATACTCCAAAGGAATATGGCACAGGACTTGTTTAACCTGTTCATCTTATCGTGCCATAATCCCAGAGAGTCTTTGCTAGTGGGTATTCTTGGCCTAAATCCTTGCAGTTTTAATATAGTAGTTGCAATGTATGCCTTGAAGATTCAGAAAGTAACATATTTTTTTTATTTTCCTTTTTTCTTATTCACACTATTTTTCATGACCTTGTGATGGCAAGTCCATATTAGCTCTTCCTTGAGCACAATGGTCTTTAAATAGGAAACTATGCTTGCTAGTGAGGGTTTTCTTCTCTCCATTCTCCCTTCATTCACATTTTTCTGCATTGTTTCAATTTCTGTTCGTCATCAAAACCTCTGCTAAGCCTTTTGACAAGACTCAGACTAAATCACCTCCTTATAGCTGGAAGTATAATGATTGAGGATGTCTCCTGCAACAGATACCTCAAATTTGAACATTTGAAACACTGTGAATTTAGTATTACAATATTAATTCACTTTATATTTGCTCAGTGCTTAAACATTTTTGCTCATCTTTTGAATAAGAAAGACACTGTTGCCTTGCCAGCACTTATCTTGATACCTTAGATATTTATGGCATTGTGCAGTGGATTAGTTACGTGAATCCAGTAGTTGCTAATCACATGGAAAAAATCCACATAGACCATTTGCACAGTTATCATTTGCACATGTGTTGCTTTCTGTAAAAATGGGAGCATTAAAGAAGTTGAAAAGTTGATCAGGTAGCCCTGCCCCTGAAGGCTTTCCGTGGTATCAGATTATTTTTTGCAGTGTGTGAGCCCCATGAGAATCTGTTGTGACAATGCAAAAAAAACTAGTTGTTTTGAGCTGTTTACTTGGTGCCCTACAGGTGAAACATGATCTAGTGTTACAGGTACATGTTCTATTATTCCAAATATTCCTAAAGCAACGAGAAGCATTACAGCCTGTGTCCAGCAACATGAGATCATTATATTTGTCTTGCGAGAGCAGATTCAATTCTTTACATCAATAGGCTGCAGTTGAGTCATGTGGATTTCCCTTTTCCTCTAACATACAGCCTTATTTTCCACAGCAATAAATATATTTTTTCATAGGGAACGAGCCGGAGTCTGCTTGGAGTGCCACCTGTTTAGCCAAAGTAAAATAATTTGCGTAATACAGGACTTTATAAGGTATATTTATTTCTGACAGGAACAAAACAAAAAATATATTAATTACTTTTATTCTGAACTGATGCTTAACTTAACCCATTGCTTTTTTTCAAACAATCCTACTGTAACAAAATAATGCAAGACAACAGTCTACATGACGTTAGCTGTATGTTAGTCATTAGAGTAAAAGACTTAAGGATGAGATATTTCCAGGAAGACAGAATCTGGCACATGTGAAGAAAATTCTCTTCAGTAAGAAGTACTAGATAGCCAAAATAAGGTTGATTTATTTGCCCAGGTTGTTCTTGAATTGTTTAAAAATAATATATTTTCCTCTTGGCAAGAACATGCTAATTGAAGCTGAACAGGATATACTGATGCATTAAATGCTACCTATGCATTTTGCTACTGATAGTGTTTCAGGCTCAGCGACTTTGAGATCTGTGAAAGCAGAAGGAGTTTTGGGAAGTTTGTATACTTTTATGCTGTAGTAGGTGACAACATGACATAGTTGATTGTGCAGATTCTGAATTAGCATATTGCATTTCCTTTAAAAGTAGCACTAACAGTCAAGGAGAGATTACTACAAAGTCCAGGAAATATCATTTGATCATCTAACTAATCCCTGTAGTTTTGGAGGGAGAGAGAAAAATGCTATGCGGGTTGAGGAGGTTTTTTATTGTTATTACTTATGAAAAGATACCTTAGGTTAATCCATTTTGAATGTCAAGAGGACATATCTGACAGGAGTCAGAAGAGCTCCAGTGGGACTAGCACTACAAGTTACAAAACAGCTAACATCATCCAAGACTAATTTCTTTCCCCTGTTTGTCCTACTGTGGAGGGAGAGTTAAAAGGCAATTCTTGGAGAGTTGAAAGGCTCCATAATAGGGCTCCTCTTTCTAAGGGAGTAAAACTGCTTTGTGGCCTTTGTCTTCAGTCTGCTAATAAACCATCCCATGCTGTGAGGCTTTGAGTTCACTCTTAATTCAACTTCAGTTCAGCTTCCATCAGCTTTGGTTTCCCTGTCTGTGAGTTGCTTTTTCCTTAAATACATGGTGTATCTAACTCACATTTGAGCTGCTTCATTCATTGACAGAGTTTATATACCAGCTTCGTAACACCCTGTTTGGCAATTTTTGTCAAAGCATAGAAATCACCAAAAGGATTTCAGTAGGTGAGAGTTTTGGTGGTTAATGCTGTCTTTCTGTCTGTTTCTCTTGAGTACACATCTTTTTCTGTCTTGAAGAAACTTACAAGTGTAAGGATATATTTTTCAGTGTGACTCTGAGTCAGATCTTCTGGACTGTTCAAGAAAGCACCTTTAGGGATTGGCTGATCTGACTCCTTCCCCCCAGTCTCCAGTTATGTGACCAAATTAGTAACGTGTTTGGCTATTGTTTCTGCCCCTGCTTTTCCGATAAGACCAAAATACAGTACTTGTACTTATAAATGCCAAGGAATTTGGACTTGGCAAATGACAGATTTGGCAAGAGATGGGTTGGGGGCATATTCAGTTAATTTTGCAGTCCATGGGGTCTGACACTGCGGGAGCAGCTGCAATGGGCCAGTTCCAACCCTGCCAGCCCAGCAAGGTACTGTTTACTGCTTTTGTACCTTGACAGAGCTGAGAGAATGATGGGAGGAAGAAGGGGGATCTCCCGCCTTCTGGTGAGAAACAATCACATGCCTGTGATGGTGGCTGAGGCTGGGCAGGCAGCACTGCCTCTCCATGTGGATATCTTTGAGGAATCAAGGTGGTGCTGTTCTGTGCCCTCTGATGCTTAACCCTTAAACTGCCACTCTCAGAGTGGCCAGCACTGAGTCATCTGGGAGGAGAGGACATGCACAGTCAGTGCACCTGGGGTGCAGAACGTCTGTCATGAAAAATATTGGTATGATTGTGTCCAGAGACAGAGGGAGCTCTCAAAGTAAAATAAAAACAGACAAAGAAAAGGTTCCCCAATAAACACTGCCTTTGTTTGGGGTTTTACTCTAAACACTTGCCTAATGAATTAAATGTCCTTGCAAGCCACATTCTTTTCAAGTGAACTTAAAATAGTTGTGGTTTCTGTTAGAAGCCATTTAAAATGACATGGTGGTGGTGCTGTATATTCCACTGAGCATTGCTTGCTTTTGTGCAGGCACACTTTCAGCATTGACAACACAGGAAAGACATAGGTGAGGGTAGTGTGGGGCAGGGTGTTACTTAGGGAACAAGGGAAATGTCTCATGTAGGAGAAATGCCGGATGAAGTATGAAGTACTACCATCAGTTTAGTAGTGAGCTGAGACATAATCATGTTATTAAAAGATTGGACTTGCTTTACTAAAAGGACAGATTGATCTCACAGATCTAATTTGTGACCTTTAAAGAAGTTTGTGAGGGCGATGTAGAAGCTTGATAGTCAAAGAGTTTTACTCTAATTGATCTTCTCATCTACTTTTTAAGAAGTACGTTTCTTTCCTGTGTCTTGGGTTTGACAGGTTGTATGACCCTGTAAGCACTCTGGGTTTCTGTTTTGATAAGATCATACATGATTGGGTCTTGCCTAACGTAAAACATTTGGGAGTCTGATGGGTATCAGCTACTGTCTCCTCAAAAAATATATCAATAAGAAATCTTAACAGCCAAATCTAAGCATAAGGTGACAATTAAAAATTCTGTGTTTTTATATATGTATGAAAAGCAGCTTATTTCTTGGTATTAATTTTAAGGTAAGGGAGCTAGTCTTATTCTAGGTATTGGAGAACTTACTCATACAAATTTCACTTGGTTTCTGATTGAATACTCTATATGCATTTGAATCAGATGTAGAACCAGCACACACAATTAACTTTAAGAACGAATTCTTTGCTGTGTCATAAATATGTTAGGAATTTAAAATTTGTTTTCTAGAATGCTGTATGTACAGTTATCTGCAGAGTAGTTGGTGGTTTTCCTTTGAGGATATTTTGGTTCTTGGTTTGCATCTTGATTTTTATCCAAGGTGTAGCAAATAAAAATATACTTCAGTTCCATTTTAATAGATGAGGTTCAGGTAAAATTTGTTGTGCTATTAATGAATGGAAAAAAGCTAAGTACTCTAAATGAGAAGGGGTAGTAGAGAATTCATGGATTGGGAAAACGAGATAAGACAAAAAGGATAAACCAATGCAGGGCAAAATGGAAAGGAAAAAGAAGACACAAAATGTAATAGATGGATGATTAGACTGAGAGTTCTTTAGGCTTAGAAATTATTGAGATGCAGAAAGGGAAATAACATTGAAAAGCCCACAGGAGTCATTATATGGATGCGTCCCATAGCCTGAAACTAAATGCTGAACTTTCATGTCAATTCGTGAGATTCTTGGAAATTATAGTGTAAAAAAAGTAATTCTGTGCAATATCAACTTTTATTTGTGTGTTTTGGTTTTGTTTGGTTGTTGTTTGTTGGTTTGTTTTTTAATTTCTAGATTTTGAAAAACCTGAGCTTGTTTATTATTGAGTGATATTTCTAGAATCTTTTCTTCTACAAAACCTAATTAATAAAACCTAAGTGTAGCTGGAGAGAGAGAAAATGCTTTATTTTAAGATGTTACTATCTGTCGCATTCCTACTGTTACTCTTCGCTTTTAGGTTTGAAAATCAAACTGACCTTCTCCAGCTACTCTAATGCAGCTGAGAACACATGTTGAGAGGGCAAAGGCTTGCACACGTAAATGTGATTTTGTACCCTTGGTTCATGCCAAAAGAAAATACAATTATTCTCTACTCAAAAGTCTCAGTGGGAGCCCTGGCCATTGTCAGATGGGTGCTTTGTGCACATCTGCTGCATTGCCCAGTGCTTGACTTGACTGCTCACCCTTTCATTGAGGATAAACAAGGAAATAGAAACTCCTGCTTGTGTAACTAAAAGGATATGAAAGGGTATGTCCTAATTCGAAACATTCTAGCAAAGAGTATCTTGGCTTGGAACAAATACAGAGGAACAAAATATATCCATATTTTACCAGGTGAGACTGTTACATCGCATGTATATATGTGGTACCATGGACAAATACTTATTCTTCAGACTTTTAAAAATGCATATATCCAAGTTCTGAAATATACAAGTAGATCTCTAAACAAATATGTCAAGTGTGATTAGTGTTGTGTGCAAATGAACTGACGTACAGTTCTTTCTGTGCTTTTTTGTCTCCTTTTTAAGTTGATGCTGTCAAGTAGTAGAAAAACCACTTTCAGTTTCTTCGTGCAAAATGGGAAATAACCAACACCTTTGAAAGCACTTGGAATTCATTGTTATTAATAGAACTTACTTTTTTCAAGCAAAAATTGGTATTCCAGTACATAGATGCAAGTGATGTTACTCAGATAGCTTCCACATTTGCTAGATTATTCTGGGAATAGTATTTCCATTGCTATGAAATTGTTTTGACCCAAGAGTAATCTTAGGTGTAAAACTGGTGTAATTGCTTATGCCTCTGAAAGAGCGCTCACAGAAAAAGGACAAAACTAACCTGAGTTAAAAAAAAAAAAAAAAAAAATCCATGAGGAGATAGTATCGTCACGTTCACGTTGATAAATGCTGTTTTGACAGGCTCGTGCAATCGTTGCAATGTAGTTTTAAGTTGTAGGAGCCTGCAGCAAGCCTGCAAGCTGACACAGCCTCCTACCTTCACAGTTTTAAGTGCAAACTTTCTCTTCTGATTGGAGGTCTTGGGTCGGCTAGTCACATCTCAACACAGCCCCTGTAACAGAGGGAAATTTGTATGCTCTGTGAAATAAGCCACCATGCAGGAAGCCAGAGCACCTCAAACAAACCTCAGCTAGGATTTTGTGTGATGAAAGGTGAGGAGACATCCTGCCAAGTAACTTGTGTTAGGACAGAGCTGGCCTAAATACACACATGCTGTCAGCAGTCTCTCTTTGTGTTTCAGTGTGATGCTACACCCTTTCATTTATGCCTTCCTACTTTCCCTAAGGATTACTTCCACCACTTTGTGATTTCTTACCTGGAGTGTCCATTTTCACATTATTTCAAGAAGTCCTCCTTTCTTGGCAGCCAGTGTCATGTAGTCACTTCTCAAAGAAGACCAGAAACTGAGAAGCATTCGGTCACACTAAAATGTGTGGGCTTTGACTCTTTCATGTGAGTATACTGATGCTAATGAGGGACTTGGCATAGTGCATAAAGCTAGTATGCTTTCTGAATAATGCATGTGTGCTGTTTTCCCTGAAGAATAAACTTTTTTTCCGTATTTTCCATATACTGCTACTCTAGTTTCTTCAAAATGAAGAAATCCACCCTACTCCCACTGCTGCCAACATCTTTCAGCTTCTTTTTGGAGTCAGTCTCGTTTCAATGCATTCTTTTCTTCAGCCCGTCTTCCCTTTCCTTTAGTGCCTCATACAGGGGGGACTGTATGACTGTCCAGGTGCACACAATGCTGATGCCTTCCAGTTTAAGCAAGTGACAAGCCCATCTACTTTCATGAAGTCAGTATTTTATGAACTATATTTAACAGGATCCCTACAGAAAATAGCAACACATATAGGATTAATGGAAACTGTCTGTCATATACAGGCAGGCACTTGCATAGCACTTTGAAAATAGATATTTTATGCCATAAATAGGTGCAGCAAGCTTCCTATGAGCAGCAGCCAATCATCCTCAAGGAAATATCTTCAGATTTTAAAAGCAAAACTCAAACCAGGATTTACACTTCCTGGTAATCTCAGTGGGTTTGGAGAAGCAGACTCTGCTGGCAGACATTCAGTTGTCAACACCTAGTACCATTTTTGGTGACTTAACTTTTCTTGTTTGATCTACAAATTCTCCAGAAGGACATGGGTCTGATGTTATATCTATATAACCCCATGCAGGTGTCTTGGATACTACGGAAGTGTCTGAAATAGCCCTACATGCCTCTGTGCTTGCATCTAAATCCCATGTTGCTTAACCCTCTGCTCTGATGTGTAGGAAAAGACACTATGTTTCTTCAGGTTTCATAATTGGGTGAAACATTAAGGGAAATTCTGACAGCTTACAAGCTTTATGAATGTCAGAGTTGTTTTTCAACAGAGGCAGAGCTAAGTTCTATGCCCAGTATTTCAGCTTAAAAGTATCACCTTAAATAATTCTTTTGGTCAGAATATTCCTTATATAAGGTTTTATTCCTGTTAGCATCCTTCTTTCAGCAGCAAGGTACTAGGTGAATCACCAAGTGTTCTCATATGTCTGGACTATCACAGAATCACAGAATATTCTGAGTTGGAAGGGACCCACAAGGATCTTCGAGTCTTCATATATCGGCTGGGGGAGGAGTGGCTCGAGACTAGTGAAGTGGAGAGAGACTTAGGTGTACTGGTCGATAGGAAACTCAACATGAGCCAGCAGTGTGCCCAGGTGGCTAAGAAAGCCAATGGCATCCTGGCCTGCATCAGGAACAGTGTGGTCAGTCGGTCCAGGGAGGTTGTCCTTCCCCTGTACACAGCGCTGGTCAGACCTCATCTTGAGTACTGTGTGCAGTTCTGGGCTCCCCAGTTTGAGGGATGTTGAGCTGCTTGAGAGGGTCCAGAGAAGGGCAACGAGGATGGTGAAGGGACTGGAGGGCAGGCCCTACGAGGAGCGACTGCAGGAACTGGGACTGTTGAGTCTGGAGAAGAGGAGGCTCAGAGGTGACCTGATTGCTGTTTACAACTACCTGAGGGGAGGTTGCAGCCAGGTGGGTGTAGACCTCTTCTTCCAGGCTGACGACACCAGAACGAGAGGGCACGGCCTCAAGCTACGCCAGGGGAGGTTCAATCTTAACGTTAGGAAGCGGTTTTTCACAGAGAGAGTAATTGCATATTGGAATGGGCTGCCCAGGGAGGTGGTGGAGTCGCCATCCCTGGAGGTGTTTAAGAGAAGACTGGACGAGGAGCTTAGTGACATGGTCTAGCTGGGGGATGTAGGGCTGGATGACCCTGGGCCCCTTCCGGCTCGAAGTGGCCTGCTAGACTGTGAGGGATCTAGGTTGGTGTTATGCTCTGGGATGTGCTCTCGGTCTCTGTACGGGTGTTAGATGGTGAGTTGGACTAGATGATCCTTGTGGGTCCCTTCCAACTCATAATATTCTGTGATTCTGTGATTCTGTGATATGGGTGTAAAAATGCAGTTATCATTTATACAATACTAGTAATGGTGTTTTGGTAGTATCAGAAATGCTCCTTGTTGTCAAAGGTTACATTCTGTACATCTGTTTGGTGCATCACCCCAGGTGTTGGTCGCTTTTATCTTCTATTGTGTGGCTGAAATTTGGGAACCACCATTTTCTATAAGTTCAAACAGTGAGACAACTAAATAGTTGCTGCTTTATGCGACTGGGACAACTTGATCTGCATCAATCCCAAAACTATTTGCATTTTTCCTTTATTTTTCTTCTGCAATAAATCAACTCATTTGCCAGTTCCAAACCTGGAAACTCATTCCGTGATCTAGAGGCATGCATCTCTAATAGTCTGTTTCTCACAATTTAGGAAAGCCTGAGAAGAATGAGAGAAAAGTAGTCTATTACCTCAAACCGTGTTTGTTCATGACACAATGTGTCAGGCATGTTTGTGTGCAAGGTGCATCTTGATTGACTCATGGCCTTGCAGCTTTGAACTTCTCCAACAGCAATGTAGGTTAGTTTCTGAGAACTTTCAGAGCAAAATATTTAATCTTGGCTGCTGGGGAAGAATGAAAACAAACATAAAGACCTCATTTTCATCATGGGAGCTGGGTGACATGATGTCTTTTGAATGAGGATTTTACTTAAAATCTTGCTGAATTTAGTGGCTGGCTGAGGCAAATTTTTCCATACAAACGTACTGGTAATTAACCAGAGATCCTTGGTCCAGACTCTGAGGGAGCAGGACTGCTAATTTTGTATGGTCCTTTTTATGTGCATGACACGTAGTAGATAAGAAAGAAGTTTCTGAGAATGAGGGCTCAAAAAAGAAAACCCTTTACTAAGTTCTTGGCAGGGCAATGTAGTGTGTGTGTAAGGATATGAAGGAGCCAGCGAGAAATCTTCAGAGCTCCAAGTGCCTTTATTTACTCTCTTAACTACATGAGGTATATGATGGGTTTGTTTTGTTATAAACATTGGTTTGACTTAGCTACAGTAGGCAACTGACACTTCTTTCTGAAGACTGGATTCATTTACAGTTTTGTTTGACACATTTGGACTAATCAACCAAAATGACATCATGGACATCAAATACCACTGGCATACATCCTAAAAATTATCCTATTGGAAACTTCCAGCTAAATTTCCATCAGTGGAAAATGTACTTTCAGAAAAAGCAAAACTTTCTCTGACGTCATGAAAAGGTTAAGTTTTTTCTGTCAGAAAACTTAAAATATTCTGTATGGGATAGGTCTCCCATCCTACCTGAGAATCTTTTCACAGTATCAGTAAGGTTGGAAGAGACCTTAGAGAACATCAAGTCCAACACCCATTGTCTAAACCATGGCATTAAGTGCCTCTTCCAGCCTACTCTGCCTGTATTAGGAACAGTATGGCAAGTAGGACTAGGGACATTAATCTTCCTCTATAGTCAGCACTGGTCAGACCACATCTTGAGTACTGTGTCCAGTTCTGGTCTCCCCAGTTTAAGAAAGATGTTGAGCTGCTTGAGAGGGTCCAGAGAAGGGCGACAAGGATGGTGAAAGGACTGGAGCACAAGCCCTGTGAGGACCGACTGCAGGAACTGGGACTGTTCAGCCTGGAGAAGAGGAGGCTCAGAGGTCACCTGATTGCTGTTTACAACTATCTGAAGGGAGTTTGCAGTTGGGTGGGTGTAAATCTCTTCTCTCAGGCTGCCAGCACCAGAACAAGAGGACGCAGCCTTAAGCTACGCCAGGGGAGGTTTAGACTGGACGTTAGGAAGAGTTTTTTCACATAAAGAGTGATCTCTCATTGGAATGGTCTGCCCAGGAAGGTGGTGGAGTTGCCATCCCTGGAGGCTCGGATGGATGGAGCATGGTGCCCATGGCTCCAGTATTGTGGGTTCGATCCCTGGGTGAGCGCTTGCTTAGGCGTTGGACTAGATGATCCTGTGGATCCCTTCCAACTCAGAATAACCTGTGAACCTCCAGTGACAGTGATTCCACCACCTCCCTGGGCAGCCCATTCCAATGGCGGATCACCCTTTCAGTGAAGAATTTTTTCATAATGTCAAGTCTAAACCTCCCCTGATGGAGCTTGAGGCTGTGTCCTCTTGCCTGAGAGAAGAGACTGACCTCCTTCTGACTACAGCCTCCTTTCAAGGAGCAATAAGGTCACCCCTGAACCTTAGATTACGTAGTTTGTTCTTTGTTTTCTACAGTGTTTTGCTGACTCACAGCACTCACTTCCTGCTTCATCATTTAGAAGGAGGAAAAAGCCAAGCCTTAGAGAATCACAGGAGACTACTAGACCATCATGTCATTATTATAGGCTATTGTGTGAAAGACTTTGCCATGTCTTGTTTGGTGGGCTCTTGAAAGGATGATGGCCAACTTTTAACTGGATGGCGGCTATCACCTCAATCAGTTTTCTGAGGCACAAATGAAAGATTAGCAAGAAACTTTATAAAGTTGGGCTGGAAGCTCTCTTGTGAATGTTGGGAGGAATAGAATCTTCTTTTTTTTTTTTTTTCTTCTTTAAATTTTAGAGAGATTTAAAAGTTTAAAGTAACTTCTAAAGAAGTAGTTGTGTCCTGTTGAGATGATCTTTCTGGTAGCCAAAATGAAAAGCAGGAATTGTCTGCACTTGAAGTGTGATGGTTTGTTCATAACAGGTTCCTTTCTTTTACAGAATATTATTTTTCCTTATCATTGCAACAAATAGTCTGAAATTTGACTATCAGAGTTTACCTCATGTTGGTTACAGACCATTGCATTATATTGTTTTCATAAATGAAAACCCCTATCAACAAAACACAATTATTGTTTGTTGCTTTAAGCTTTGTGTCTTTTGTTATTTCACTGCACTATATGATGATAATTTATGTGATTTTTTTTTCTAAACAACTCAACATCATTTTCATGTTGCAATTCACCCTTTTTTTTGTTTACGTTTTGAGCACTATAGTATGCATAGCAGATCTGAAAATACTGCTCATTTTCAATGCACACAGTATAGTTGGTGTGGTTAATAAAATGGAAAAAAGCTGAATCTCAAAACTAAGCTTTTGAAAGAAAACTAAGGGAGAGCAGTACAGGCCTAGACAGCCCACTCCTCTGTGGAGTCTGCTGAACTATTTGCTGGCTGAGTAGTAGCACAAAACTCAAACTTTTCTCAGTCATTTTTTGTATGATTTTATTACAATGAGAAAGCGGGGACTACAAACTATTTATCATTCTATTGCTACAAGTGGAGGGACTAAATATTTCTTGAAGCTATTTTTCTATTGTTATCTCGGGAAAATATATTTATGAAGGAAGGCTAATAATAGTAATTTTTTGCACAACTGGCCTCCAGGTACCCTCAGGCAAAAAAAAAACCCCAAACCCATAAAGTTGTGGTCATGTCTCTTACCTGAGGGTTACTGATGTAGAGAAACTTTTCAGGAAGAAAACTCAGGAAAATCAAGATATCTGTATTTTATTGTGATAAAATGGAACTTGTCAAACTTGTAACTGTCCTAAAAGTCTTGGATCAGTCTGAAGCATGTCCTTGGAATGATGTTAGGGGAATATTTAATTATATTCTCCCCTTTCCTTGCAAGATTGGAGTGCTAAAACATGCAGTCTTTGACTTTTGCCAAAGCTGACTGATAGGAGGAAGTCATACTGGTGCTCTTTTGGGGTTATCCCCTTGCTTATACCCAGGAGCTAAACAAGGCTGTTCGGAAGGCAGCTTTTTGTGCCTTGTCCTGCTGTGACCTGTGTTCTTCAAAGTGCGCCGATGACCAGGCAGGGCAGCTGGTATCTTTTATACGAGGTGAGAGGCTTTTAACACAGTGGGAGACAGAGCTGGGCTGCTCTCTAATACATGTCAGCTTCCCATAGCCTCAAGGACGGTACTGAAAACAGCATTAATGAGCAGTATCCCTTTACCTGTTTGGAAAACACATTGTTTTGTTTGGTTGAGATGGATAGAAGTAACATGATTGGACTATTTTCGGAGTAGATATTGCTACTCTGCAAGATTATGCAACCCTTACTAATACAGAGCTATTCTTTCCTACTAGTTTTTTAATTGCATTGAGTGTAAAAAAAGTTCCTTGGTGCAGAATAATGAAAATGCAGAGGAACAAAGTTAATACTTCTAGAAATAACTACATATTTGCAGGTACCTGTCACTAACTTTCAGTGATCCCTTTCAGGTCTGCAGAAAAAAAATTGTTGTTGGAATCAGTATTGCACCAATTATTTATTTAAGGGAGAAATTAAAGTCAAACAACATTTGCAATAGAAATTTTTGAAAGGAGGTTACTGAAATGGTAAATTATATGCAATGCGTTTGAATTACAATCAGGTCTCCTATATCGCAGACCCATGGTCTTAATCAGGCTCCGTGAAGCCCTACTTCTGTGTTGAATGGCAGCTCATTAATATGCAAATTTGCCCCACACCCTCAGATGATCCCTGGTGCTGTTTCGGCACTGTGCTGCTGTGTATCGGTTGCCGTGGTGGCCGTGCCGGGGGGAGTGGCGAAGCAGCGAAACTCAGGCCGTGCTTGGCGTGGGGTGGGGAAGCGGCGGAGCCTGGGGCACGGTGGCAAAGCAGAGCCACTGCCACCGGCGGATTGGCACAGCTGGGTCGCGCATACGCAGTTGAGAAAACGAGCCTCTTTCATTGCTAAAAAATCACGCCGCTAAGATCTGAAGCCGCAATATGGGGGATGCGAAGTGCAAGATGGCCAACTGTATTATCAGATTTTTGCATTGTGTAGAAGAGAGTAATTTGTACTTTTAGCAGAACAGAAGACTGGCATCTAAGAGAAGTACTGAGCTGAATTGCAAATGTATGTCAGTTAAAGAGCTTGGAATTAGGTAATGAGTATTTTTTTAAATCCCGATATTTGAGTATTGAATATATATGAGTATTTTTAAAAATCCAGTCGTGTTTTAAGGAATACAGAAATTTCAGACAACTGTTGATTCTTGGGGTATACAAGCGCTTGGGAATTCTTTTGTCAAATCTGCCTGGAAATTGGATTTCTTTCTTTAAATATCTGGCCCTGGCTCTCCTGCAAACTAGTTTGGTCCAGAATCACATTCCACTTTTACAGAAGTAAAATAAGATTGAAACATATTCACAAATATAGTGAAATGAAATAACTTGGTATATTGATAAAGTAATATGGTTATCTTACCTTACAGAAATAAGATTGTGGTTCCATACACCAAAGCAGAGCCTAAGATACTTTGGCTAAAATAGACTTTTGGTTGCTGGAATTATTTTTTTTTCCATACATTTACTTAACAATCTTCCTAAACCTTTTCGGGTACCTTTATGTAACACTTAATTGCTAAAATAAGATTCATAGAATAAGGATATGCGTAGTTGCTGATATTTAAATCTAATCTGTTATTAGACCACAAGTTTTCTGAAGTCAACATCTGAACTCTCAGGAAGTGTTTGTTTAATCTTGGAGAAGATACCGCATTGATTAATGTTAAGGATAAGGTGTTGATTGGTGATTGGGAGAACCTATTCATAGAAACAATAGACTATTATACTCTACTTTAAGTACCATATAGCAATATTTAAGCTTTGCTTCATAGAAACAATAGTCTTATTTATACATCCCTAGTTACCTCTAAACCAGCATTACTGGCTTCCTATGTGGTTGAAAGTGACCATTAACAATTTTGCGGCTTAGAGAGTTCAGTGCTTTATCAAGGTGCAGCAAAAAGCAAGTGGAATTTTTCAGTCTGACCATCATCTGAATGTTACAGATAAAAAGCTGAGCACTAGAGCTCTTAGCTGTGCTTTGCAGTTCATCTGAGAGGTGCACTAAGATTTGAAATGTCACAGATTAAACTCTCCTCCTTTTTTTGGGTAATACTGGACAAGCCCTCTGAAAAGTGTTTCATGCTGTGTCCAAGGGTGAGGACCACCAGATGCACCAGATTTCTTATGAATACCAAAATCATCCAAACCCATCAAATTTAGTAGACTTTAAAAATAACTACAGCATCTTCTTTTCTCAAAGGTGAATATTTGGTCCTGAAGCCTAACAAAAGTTTAGTGTAGTGACTTTATGTTATTGTTGTTAGACTATTTTGAGTTCTTTCTGCTGAGCTGTGCACTGAAGCACTTGCAGGTTGTGGAATCCTTAGGCACCGAATTTATGAAATTAACAGACTTCTCATATTGTATTCATGATTCTTTGATTTAAGAATAAAGAAGCAAACCTGAAACCCTTCCCTCCCCTGCCAGTATGTCAATGACTATAATTTAGCATAACAGGTTTTCAAGAAATCTGAGTTTCTTTTTTCTAGGAACTCTATGCAGGTAGAACAGAAGGATGAAATTACCACAGAACCTACACCTGAAACTCTGCTACCTCAGGCCTTAGTATTTAGTTCTGGAAATACAAATCTCTTCTACTTGAGTGGGAATGGTGTTCATTTGCTTATGCATAATAAACTACATATTAGTAATATTTTTAAGTCAAATACAGAACTACTACATTTTGCTTTGCTAACAGTATTGTTTAAGCTGATCAGTGTCGTTTCATTAGTAATGAATTTTTGTACACTCGAGTCATCTGTGTGATGACCGTCGTTATATTCAAATTAGACATGAGTGCAGAAGTATGTGTTTAAACAGTACGTACAGTTACTCCTGTGTTGGTGGTCTTGTCTTTGCACAGAGGTCTGGCATTGGAGGGAGGAAAGAGGATTCTTCATGCTATATGAAAAATACACATAAAAGTTAAAAGGTCTGAGTGATTTATACTAGAGGAATAACTTGTATTATTCAACATCAGTGTTCTTCATCTGATAGTAGTCACTGTGGAGGTTGAGCTATATTCAGCTTATTTTAAATTAGAACCTTGCTTATAAGTAGCCTTTAAGTGTTTGTTAGTACAGCTCATTTTTAAAATACTCTGCAAAGAGAAGGAAATTATCTTTATGGACTGGAACAAGCTTTCAGTTTGGAGAACATGCGAGAACAGGAGATTCTAATAGCTACCAGGACCTTTTATTTTCATCGCTACCAAGGCAATGAGGGAGAGCAGTGAACTCAAGGAACTTGAAATTTAGGGTCTAGCATAAATATTAATCTGTTTGAAGGATGAAGGAGGGCTTTCAGTATAGGATACAAGACTGGAACTCAAACCTAGAATGATAGACTGTACTCAACTGTGGGAGCTGTGGAAGCAGAAAAAGACTGTATAACCACAGACCTACTGAACATAGACAGGGAAACAAGGGATAGGAATTATCATGACAATGGGAAGGGAAAGCTGCAAACCCAGGCAAATTGCATGGATTTTTTTCTTTGGAGGAATTGATTGAGTTTTTAAGCAAAAAGAAAAAATTGTATGAAAACTGACAAGACTGAAAAAAGCAAAGACAACAGGCTTGTGTTTCCTCAATTGTAGATTGATTTTTAAGCAGCTTTGTATCATGATTTGTGGGTGTAGGGTGAGAGGGAGGGCTACCAAGAAAGAGCATTGTTAGAGTGGAATCTAACTTGAAAAAAGAGGATTGTTTTCTATTGGCCGAAAAATTGCAGCTGCACAAAAAAATAGAAAGAAAATGTAAAAAAGGGCAGACCTTTATGTATGTATATATTTGAATTTATTAGCTGCCAACGTTCTTGAACAGAAGTTGAATTTGATACTTCATATTCCTAGTTATATGTATCTCACTCCTACTAGAATTCCTCTAAAAGATGGTTTGTTTGAATGTTGGTCTGTTTTAATATTTGTTTGATTTCAAAATGCAGAGCATAGATTGAAAAAGAGGACAAGATGTTTGTCCTAGCTGATGGAGCAAGCACTCTAACAGTATCCCTACATTAATCATTGCTAAAGCCTCAGGAAGCCACTGTTGGTACCTATACAAACTTCTGGAGGGAATGGCCTGAAGTTGTGTCAGGGGAGGTTTAGGTTGGATATTAGAAAAAGGTTCTTCACCTAGAGGATGATTGAGCACTGGAACAGGCTCCCCAGGGAAGTGGTCGCTGCACCAAGCCTGGCAGAGATCAAGCATTTAAAAACATTTCTCAGGCACATTATGTAATTCTTGGAGTGTCCTGTGGAGGGCTGGGAGTTGGACTTCGATGATCCTATTGGGTCCCTTCCAACCCAAGATTGAAAAGTAAATTTTGGAAATAACAGACTTTTATGTTTAGAGAAAAAGAAAATTCCTGTGCTACTATGTGTATCACAGAGTTAAAGCAGCTAGTTGCTGCTGTTTCTTTCCATGTGGATCGCCTTGGATCTGTTTAACAAAAACTCTGCTAAATCCATATTTCTGGAGTCTCAGACAGGCTTTATAATGTCATGATATGAAGGTTCAGCTTGTCAACTTTTCTTTTTTTCTTCTACTGGGAAATACCACTTTTGGAATTGAGGAAATCAGGATGTCTTTCTTTGAGATCTCAATTCCTGCAAAAGTAATGTCATACCAGCTGTTATACAGCGGAGGTTTCATGACTAGGAAGGCACTGTGGAACATGTTTGATGCCTAATCAAGTTCAGTCTAATACCACCTTAAGTATTTTCTGAGTCCTTGTAAGCATTCTGCACTGCTTTGTTGCATACTGCAGTGCATTGGAACAATATGGAACTACCTCCTTAAATCCACACAGGTATAATGTGTTGAGCTTTCAAAGAAATCAAATTGTTCCTTGCATATCTGATCTATCATTCCTTGGGTTACCTGAAAGAGAGATCATATCTATTGCCCTATTTAATTTTATTCTAGGTCTCATTTGCTCATATTAGAATGGGTAGATGTCCCTTGCTTGCTGGCTTTTGTGGGAAAGAGTAGTGCAAATCTTTTTTTGAGTTTCTACACATGCATCCTGTTGGTCATTTTTGCTATGTATGATCCATCACAGTCTTTTTCTTAGAATCTATTTCAAAGGTGTTGGGAGTGATGTGCTCATTTCCTGTCTTTTTAAGTTCAGGCCTATTCTTTTTTATCTTGGGAACTTCATTTAGTAACCCGGGGTCTCTTAAGATCAGCAGTGAAAGGCTCCACCACATTTTCTTGCTAAAGAGGTGGTGTGAGGATGACATCATTCATCTGTGCTAGACACTGACTCATAGGCATTTGACCCGAGGGTGGAACCCAGTAACAGGGGTTAACATGAAGTCATCTGTGGTTGCACAATGAGTTTTACAGTTGTTCTCCCACTCCTTTTTTTAAATCATTGACATAATTGCAGAGTGCAGAACATAACAAAATGCAGCAATAGGGGCAAACATTGCTTTTGGGACTCTTCCAGGGCGCTTTGTAGACCACAATGAAAAAGAGTAGGAAAAAAATTTTGGTAAGATTGGATTTTACATTTCAGTGTTGAATTTCCTTTGTCCAGTAGCCAGCAAACGGAAGGCAAATTTGTCTTAAAAGTGTAATACCATACAACCTGTTGCATTAATTTTTGCTGTGAAATGCTAGACCTGGTTTTAGATTTTTAGGGCAGTACCATAATTTTTATATGATACCACTGAGGCATTGTTGACTTAGTATCTAAGACATGTTTTGATTTGTTCTTTGTTGTTGTTATTTTTCCTGACATTTTTTTGGCTATGTTCTCAGCTTGTCTGCAGTTGCTTTTAGAATTCTTTGCTTCATATTCTGGCATAGAATGTGATCTCCTTCAGCTCATGCCTGCATTTAAGAGATGAAAGTCACTAGGGATGTAACTTGCAAGAACATCTGTAATATTAAGAGATTAAGAAAGAGAATTACCTGTTGGGCTCTCCAGTTTCTTACACTGTTCAAAACTTGGCAGAATTTGTCATTTGATAATATTTTTGGACATTAGAAAATCTAAGGATTTCCCTGGTTAAATCAACGGACTGGTGATTAGTTTCTGCTTTTATTATTAACATAGAGCAGGAGCATGACTGCTTCTCTTTGTGGACCATAGGAAAAGACCTACTACCATTCTTCCAGCAGATATTTGGGTTGGTTCATTAGATCAACTAACTGGAGGGGTGATCCCGGAAGCCAGGCTGGCCTGCCTCGAGGTAATGCCATCAAGGGGATCATTGCTCAGGGCTCTTTCCAAGATCTCCCTGTCTGTTAGCTAGAGCTGGTTTGATGTAAGCTCTCCTTGCACTTTTACAGCAGGAGAAACATGCTTATCCCTGCTTCAAAAGCTGTGGAGAGTAGTAAACACATGGTTTATTTTTGGCTTCTGATGAGTGCTGTGTAAGTATTATAATCAAAAGAGAAACAGTAGGAAAGTCTACTAACTACTTAGATTCTGTAAATCTGAGTCTTGTGTGCAGTTTTACATTCAAGTGCAACATGGTGTAACCTAACACTTTAAATACATTTCTAGGTGGTATATAATTCTTTACTTAAGACTTCTCATTTCAAATCTCTGAAATTCAGCTTATAAATAAGCAAGACAAGGGGGACTTTATATTTGGCAATTTGAAGATTCTGTTCTAGAACATTTTGTAAGAATGAATGATTAAAGGTGGGATTGTTACTGAGAAAGAGTGATAAGCATGTCCAGTGAAAAATACTCTTTTTCTGAAAATCTAAATGTTTATAACATATAAGTCTAGACTTCCCCCCTCTCCAAATTTTAAGACTTGTAGATCACTCCTGTTTTGAATTAGAAAGTACATTGTTTCACTTGGGAGGCTTGGATGGATGGAGTGTGGTGCCCGTGGTTCCACGCTTGTGGGCCTGATCCCTGGGTGGGCGTTTACTTGGGAGTTGGACTAGATGATCTTGTGGGTCCCTTCCAACTCAGAATAACCTCTGAACCTGTGAACTTCATAGATCGTATGGGTAGATATATTTTAGTAAATGTCTTGAGAAAATTAACAGTACAGACCTTGCTCTAAGGAAAGTTCTTCCTGTGTTAATGCAGTGTAGTCTTCACTCAGCTGATTAAGCAAAAGGTTTAAGCATGCACTTGCTTTTGTATATACAGTAGGACTTTAAGAGGTTTCTTAATCAAGGGCCTTTGCTCCTGATGGCTGATTTCTGATTGAGTAGAAGACAGTAAATCTGGTTCTTGAAGAAGATATTAATATGGATTGTGATTCTGCTGCTTAACTTCTTACCAAACCTTGAAGTTTGTGAGACAAATGCTCACTGCAATGGTACAGAAGCAGATTTCTATAAAATCAACAGAAGCATTATCTGGAACAGGATAATGTAAAATCTGTTTGACTTGACTTGGAAAAAGTACTTTGAGTATTGAACTTCATCGTAAAACAGAGGAAAAGCAGTCTTTTTTTTTTTTTTGACAGGCATTGTTGAGTTCTGATGCAAATTCCATGCAAATTACTGACCTTGGAAACACCGCAGGGCAATCTTTACGTAGGCATGAACAATTTCTCCAATGTAGTAGAGCATAAGTAGTTTTGGTTTTGACATCAGACAAGCAAGAGGGTTTTTTTTCAAATTACATGCTACAGGACAAAATATGTTTATGAAAACCATTGCACAAACATCTGCTTTGGAGTTATTCTTCACTGACATTTCCCCAGGAGATTGTCTATAATTCTTCTAAGGTAGTTTGTTCTTTTCTGTTACCTTTTGTCTTAGCACTAGAGAAACATACAGCAACTTCTATGTGATTTGGTTAAGGTGGCTTTGTAAACATTAGGGGGCAGATGAGTGTGTGATGATTCCATGAAAGGAGAAACATCTATATTTATAAGCACATAAACAACTTCTAAACGTTCTTTGCCCTTCACCACCACCTAAGATTATGTACTTAGCATCCTGCTTATGGTGATGAAAATATGCATTTATAAATTGATAGAATAAAATAGTAGTTATTCCAACCCTTCAATTTTAAAGTGTATACTTGCTGTGATTTATTTATTACATTTGTACACATAGCCCATTAATTTAAGTATATTCATAAACATATAAATATTTTTAAAGGAATTGCTTATCCCTCCTGATCTAGTGAAATGCAGAAACATTAAACATTCGCTTTTGGAATTACATGGAATTATAGTCACACTTACCTACACGGTCTTCCCTCAAGGAAGCACAGAAACAACCAGGCTTTTGTTTATGGCAGATGGTAAATTTGCTGAGTTTCACTGCGTGGGGTGGGGGAAGAAGGGGACCAATTTTTTTTTCTTTTTTTCCAATCTAGTGACTGGAAATCTAATCTGCAAAGCACTTTTTTTCATCCTCCAGCAAGAAAATGTACCTTAGAATAAGGACAGAACTTTGGCTTGCATTTCTTTGCTTCTGTATAAAGAAAAAAGAAATTGTAGCCTGTATTCTCCAAATGTTTGGGGTTTTATTTGGTGGCTTTTTTAGATTTCATCTTGGAATTCTCTATTATTAAAATATAAGTTTATAAAGAAGAGTCTGTCAGAGTCTTAACTGCAGTGTTGCACCTGGTGCTACTGCAGTTTTATATGTGTTTCATTATATGTTGTACATAATTTCAGTATATGATGTACATATGTCTAAACATTAAGTATATCCTATGAAATAACAGCACCTCATAAAAAGGGATCATTTTCATACTAATGATATATTTAAGCTGTTCAGAAACTAACTGAACTCACAACTTATTTCCTGAGGCAGGATTTAGGGATATATTTAATTTAAATGAGGCAGTCATAGTGAGTTAGGAATTGTGAAATGACCGCTATGTTTACCACTTAAGAGGTGCAAAATTGTTAATTGATACACAAAGTCTTCCTTGCCAAGTAAATTCTCACATGTTGCATGTCTACATTCTCAACTGTTAGATCCAAAAAGAGACCTGCACATGTTTAGAAACTTTGAAATGTGGTCTGCTGAAAGCTTTGGTCAGCCTTTTAAGGAGAAGGTAAGGCAGGTTTTTCCATTTAAATGGTTCAAATTCAGTCTTTGTTGAAAACTAATGTCTTATTTGGCTTAAGGTAAAATGTGAGGGTGAAATCACTTCTTAATGTTCCTCATATTTCTCAATCTCTTATTTACCTCCTTGCCTTTCCTTGCAATAAAAGAATTAGAAGAAGGGTAGATTTCCACCCAGAAGTTAAAGGCCATGAAAGGCTGGAGTTACATCCTGTGTATTGCATCACAACCATAGGTCATTTGTTTCTTGCTTTTCTCTTCTCTCCCACCCTGTGTTTGTACTGTTAAGGGTCTTTACACTGCACAGAGAACATTTAACTTTAGGAAATGGTAGTCAAGTAACAAACAACACGGGTGGCTGCTCTTACCACTGGTCATCTCTGTTAGGATACACACAGGTTTCAGATCTTCCAATTTCTACAATTCATCTGGGACCGAAAATGAAATCTCAGTTTCTGCTAAGACCTTCCAGTTCTTATGATTTTATGGATAATCCACATTTTTTTCCCTTCCCTTAAAGACCTAATTCTGGAACCAGAGGATCTTTTAGTGTTTGGGTTTGGGTTTGGGGGTTTTTTTAATAATTTTTCACTACAGCTAGCCAGGAAGAAGGTTAGAAAATGAGTGTGAGTTGCCAGGTTTCCCCTGTCAGCTCACTATCAAAACTAAGGTTTAAAAAAATTCTGCAAGTTTCATCACACTTAAGTAAAGGATAAAAACCAGGGTTTTTTCTTCTGAGAGTTTTCTATTGACTTTGATTTATGGAATTTGCAGTGACTGGTGGAAAGTGGCTGGTGAGAGCAAATTATTTGATTGACCAATTTTTTTTCATAACTGCCATGTAATTTATGGGATTGTAGAAGATAAAGTCATGTGATAATCTGTTTCTCTGCAACAATGTATATAGAAGAACTTCTGTCTTTATGTGAAAAAATAGTGGTCAGGAAATTAAACTTATATTGTTGCATGCTTCAGGTAATATAATGAAATTTAAAACAAATGAAGATGGAATAATGTTAAATCAAAGCAATTCACAGTGGCCATTAAATCTAGACCATTATTCAGGTGTGCTCAAGTGGCAGATGTAAACATCGTATTTATGTTCATCGCAATCTGAATTTCCTGTGCTTTTTATTGATTTTTTTTTTTTTTTTTTGAGGGGGAGGAATTGATAATCTGTGAATCAATACTCTTAAAGAAGATGCATTTCTTGTATTCCACTTCCATGAGACTATGGGGCAGATGTAGCTGATATACCTTTTATTTTTAAGATGGCAAGGGTTATTTCTCAGTATCTCTTTTGCTTCAGCATCCACATGTTTAAGGGTTCTAAGATACAGTGAGAAGCATGTTCTTGTGGACTGCAGGATTGCTGACTGCTTGGCATGACCGTTTTAAATTAGCGACTCTGCTTTCATTTCACTGTGTACCTTTCCATCATCCATTGCAGCAGTGAAACTTGCCTTGGTGTGTCTTGCAGTCTAATAATGACTTGCTTTAAGAGCTGTCTGGCCTTGTGCCGTGAGCAATCAAAGTGTCATTAACTCGACTGTAATATGAAAGTTGCTGTATCTCATTGCAGTGATAAGGAAATTCCAGAGGGTGAGGAAGGAGGAGGAATAGGAACATACATATTGTGATACAGAGGGCTTACCATGGAAGAGAAGCAACTCAATTAGTTTTGGAATTAGGTATATATTCTTCACATTGGACAAAAATAGTTCGTAATAGTTCAGACAGTTGAACAATAAATTTTTAATTTATCAAGCAAAATTGAGATAGTTAAGAAAGGAGGCTTTTGTTCGCAAAAGTGCTTGCATACCTCTCACAACCCAAATCTTTGGGCACAAGGAGATATTGGGAGGCTGGTTTGGCTCCAGGTGGATTCCCATAATAACAAGTTTCTGTCTTCTTATACTTCTTACAGTAACAAAATAAAAGGTAAGGGCCAAACCTTCATGCAGAGTTACTCTGTAGCTGATTGTATCTGGGAAATACCAGAGAAAATTTAAGAACTTGGCTCGCTCCAGTGGTTTTGTAAATCCTGTATGGCTGTCTAGTTCTGCATCTGTAAACATACAAGTACTCTTATTTTTAAGCTGGCTGTTGGACTAGCAATTTTTTCACCAACCATCACATAACATGTCTGTTTCACACTTTAAGAAGAAATATATGGGTAAGTAAATCTCTGTAACTCATACAAACATTGGCTTTGTGTTTTGCTTCAGCAAAAAGGCTTTACACAGCAGTAGATGAGGATACAGGGCCAGGAGCATAGCATAAGATTTCTCAGAAACTCACATTAACTAATATCATGCACATTGAGTTAATGGAATCTTGTCATCACCTGCAAAATTTCTGTCAGCAAACATCTGGGTTAGATTGAACTTCTCAATAAACTGTGTTAAAATTGACAGAACACAAAAGGGGTTGTATGTGAAATGCAGAGACGAGAGCTCTAAAAATCATGGTGTTTACAGACTGTCATCTCAATGAATTAAAATATTCTCAGGAGGAAGATAGGCAGTTTTTGTAGATCTGGACTTGACTTTGGTAATTCTGCATGTTAAAAAAAATCTAAAAATTCTAAATAAAATCAAATCACTGCAAAAATGTCAAAGCCTTAACTCTGACACAAAGGAAAGGAACTTTATCTTCAATTTCCATGAACATCTAGAGCCTGCTTAATATAACCTGCTGAATCCGTGCAGAAAAAGCTGTGACATTGAGAATGGAGGTCTTGATTAAAAAGCAGTTAGTCTCCTTGGACTTCTTCTGTGCTATAAACTGCTCACTGACTAGTTGTGAATGAATTGTTGGTTCTGGGCTCTCATGTAGTTGGTATTGCAGTTAAGTGAGGATCTTGTCAGGGCACAGACCTATAGACACATTATAAGAGGTTATTTTTCACAAGGAGCAATTGCTGTGCTCTGTTATTTTTTTCTATTTTTGTGGTTATAAATAAAGAAGAAGAAAGACAGGAAATTTTATTAAAACATAGGAAAAAGCATTTTTACTTGCTCAAACATGGACAACAGTTATCCAGTCTCATTCTGGAGTCTCCCTCCTTGGAGCTATTCAAAACCCTGAACAATGTGCTCCAGCTGACTTGCTTTGGGCAGCAAAGTTGGACTTGAAAATTCTCCCAGGGATCCTTTCCAGCCTCAGCTATTCTTTGATTCTGTGAAAAAGTGTACTTCAGACTAAATTTTTCAAGCTTTTTCTTTTAGTACTTCTATATACTGAAAGTTACTTGAGGGTCTTCGCTATTAAACTGCTGTGGTTTCTGTTGTCACTCTTTTTGTCATTTGGTCTTCCTAGTGATTAAGAAGTATGTAGTTGTGTGTCTGCCTCCCATCATTACTGACGTGGAGACTGGAGGATTGGGATTTCGAACAGTACTGGGGTTTATGATAATGGCCCAGTCTCTTGAAAAGACCAGGGTTCTTTTCACTGGCATGGAACTGAAACATCAAGAAGATACAAGTTGTTAACCCAGTCCCATGGCCAAAATAACCTGGAAAATTAAAAGACTCGGATTCCGTTGATGTAAAATTCAGTGTTTACATGTTAGTGTAGTTTTGCTCAGGAAAATGCTTTTGTATCAGCAGAAAAGGGACATAGCAGAGAGTGAATAAGGTATAACATCTTGTGTGCTTTTATGATAAAAATGGGTACATTTGGTAGCCTTTAAAAAAGCTTCTGGCTTTCTTTTGTTGCATTTGCCCTGCTTTGAGCGAAGACATGTTTGAAGTTAATTTTTACAAAGTCTAAAGTGTTGACATGAGATGTGCTGTTTGTTGATAAAGAGCCAAAAGGTTTTGGTGTTTTAGGGATGCATGGTCCTGATATGGTGAAAACCTGGTTTCCATCCTTATTTCACTGAAATGAACAAGGCTGTTATTTAGTCAGGAAGGTTTCTTTTGGCTAAAGGCATGAATCCATTCACACAGCCCCCCCACCCCCTGATATGACTGTTACGACAGGTGTGTTCACAGGATCACAGCTGTATATGAAAAATTGAGTTCTACTACTTTGTGGGTCTTATATTAATTTTCAAAATCATAATGTGTTTCAAAATCATTGATTTCCACATTCTGTTGTCTTGTTCCACCTTGATATATGTCAGTTTTAACTAATTTTCCAGCCACAGTACTTCTGACTCTCTGTCTGACTCTGCATGTTCACTGGACTCCTGCGGAGGTGGTCCCTGGCTCTTATCCTGCTGAGATAAGAGGAGGTGGGAATTAATTACTCACCATGATTGTGTGGAAGTATTTGTCCTTGCTATCTGACTTTCCTCAAAATATCTTTCTTTACATTGGATCCTTGGCTTTCCAACTGGTTTTTAAGTAGTAAGGGAATTCATTCCTCGAAATCATCTTGTCTTATTGATCAATTGATCCTCTATTACAAAGTAATATCCCTGGTGCCTCCTGCTCCCTCTGGGCAGGGTGGGGAACAGTGTGCAAAAACTATTCACTTGGTAGGGTCTACCACTTTTTTATGAATGTGGAAATTGTCTCTACTTTGCACCAAATAAGCTAGAAATAGTTATCCATCCTTGTTTCATTCCTTTACAGTCTGTTGTGTTTGAAAAACTGAGGTCTTAACAGTGAGTTCGCAAAATGTGTTTCTAATGCTTTTAAAACTGACTTCAGTAAGAGAGAATCAACCACATAACTAGTGATTGAGAATATCAATATAACTTCCTTTAAAATGCTTTCAGTCAGATGGAATGTGAGCACCTTCTGTCTCTCTATTCCCTCCAGAATAGGAATAGTCTTTCAGTGCTTTATTGTATCTGGGGCAGATGTCCCAAGCAGGAGCGGTATCCTCAGAGAATAGTGTGACTTCTGTGGAGACCAAACCTTCAAAGTCTACTTTGCCCTTTCTTAAACTAAAAAACAAACAAAACAAAACCACATAAAATCCCAAACAAACAAACAAACAACCTTAAACACCCCCCAAACAGGCATTGTGTCACCTGTAAAGGGCCATACAACAGAACAGAGTGTGGCCATTGAGAGTGAAACAGGAAAATGCCATAGAGCCTCCTGTGTAAGCTGTTAAACTGAGGCTTTTGCTGTCGTGATTTTATAGTGTTTGGGAGCCAAGGGTGTGTTGTTCTCAGAGATGAGGCAGGGGCCCGGCTGTTTTCTGACTGCTCCATCCCTTCTCTTCCGTTCCCTCACAGTATTTATCTAGTTTCTCTCTTTAATAAGCCTGTATTGAAAACTCAATGTAGTTGTATTTTATTTTGCAAAATACTGGCTTAGACCACAAGACCAGAAATGAAAGCAGCAGCCGCCGCAGCTGTCTGTGATGGGACCAGGAGGTACAAACATGCTACATGCTTGCGTCCAGGGTCCTGCAAGTTGCTTTAACCCTCCCCCACACACACACACACTTTTTCTCAGCTCACTGAATGTCATTTGTGCCTGTGCATGGAACAGGTGTCTCTTGTGAACTCCTTATATAAACTGAATCTTTAAAAAGGACAGTGATGTCAGTTTACACAGGTGCAGACATCATTCAGGAGAATGCTATTTGCACACAAACACACTACTGTTTACTGTCTGCACTGCAGTCACAGCAGTGCCAGAAGGGCACTGAAGCAAGATGGAGCATGGTTTGCTTTGCTGCTGTCGATTGATGTGAACTTTCATAAAGTTCCCTCTCAGTGGGCAGAGTCCTTTTTGCTCTGTGAAGCATTAAAAAGTGCTCTTTCAAAGAGTGGCTCAGAGGAAAGCAGAAACTGTTACTAATCATATGTGAAATGGAATAGAAAATGTGCCTGTGTGACTCTTCTTGGGTTTGCTTGGAAGCTTAGCAGGAACTTTGATTTTGGTTTTTTTTTTCATCCCCTCACATGAAATTATGGAAGGGAACATGCTAGGAAAAATTCTGTTAACTTACAGCACCTCTCAGGGTGTGACAATGCCCACCAAATATCTTTGATACAGCCTTGCCCATGCCAAAAAATACCACTAATTCCAGGTGTCCCATGAGCAAAGGAGCACTGGACATGAGCCAGCAATATGCATTTGCCATCCAGAAAGGCAAGAGCATCCTGGGCTGAATTAAAAGCAGTGTGGACAAGTCAAGGGAGGTGATCCTGACCCTCTACTCCACTCTGGTGGGACCCCACCTGGAGCACTGCATCCACCCCTGGGGTCCCCAGAACAGGAAAGACATTGACCTTTTGGAGAAAGAGGGCCGTGAAGATTAGAGGGATGGAGCACCTCTCCTATGAGGAAAAGCTGAGAGAATTTGGATTTTTTTGCCTGGAAAAGAGAAGGCTTAGGGATGACCTAGTTGCAGCCTTCCAGTACCTGAAGGGAGCCGACAGGAAAGATGGAGCGAGACTTCTTACAAGAGCATGTAGCAGCAGGACAAGACGGAATGCTTCCAAACTGAAAGAGGGCAGGTTTAAATTATATTTTAGGAAGAAATTCTTTATTGTGAGGGTGGTGAGGCACTGGCATAGATTGCCTGGATCAGTTGTGGATGTCCCATCTCTGGAAATATTCAAGGTCAGGCTGGATGGGGCTCTGAGCAACCTGTGTCTAAAAAGGGTGAACAAATTATGAGCAAAGCTGGCCATCTATAAACCACACTCTGGGTTATCACAGCAGAGGATGGTCTTAAAAATACAGTTTAAGAGAATTAAAAGAATTTGATTTCCCTCACATTTCCCGGCATTTTCTGTGCAACTGCCCAAAGTCCACAGTGGTTGGAGCTGCAGGATCCCTATCCACCCTTGTGTCTATGCAGTACTGGACCTGCCTGCCACATGCTGTCTGTAGTATACATGGAAGGAAAAAGAACTGAATGTGTCCAAGATACCTTGTTCATCACATACTTAAATAAGAGCAACAGTAGAATTCCCAGCAAGAATCTTTTCCTTTGTGTGTATATATATTTCAACTTTTAAGTGAAGGATGTCCATAGAAATGAAACATATTTCTCTGGCAGGAGAGCCCACAAGCTCTAAATATCAGCTAATGCCCTTTAATTTGGCTTTCTGTCCAAAGGCATGCTTGCCACACCCTCTTGCATACATTAGCCTGTGTAATTTTTTCCTAAGTACAGCTTTTAGGTATATTTCTTCCACTGAAAATAGTGCATTTGAAAAAAAAAAAAAAGAGCTAAAAAAAAGGACTTTTACAAAATCAAATTAAGAACAGATGTAGCTGAGCAATACTTTTTAACCCAGGAGTAATAAATGTTTGGAATGGACTGCTGTGAAGGTTATTAAGACTGAAACACTGGGGTCATTCAAATAAGAGCTGAGAGCATCCAAGGGGATGGAATTGGAGTAGAAAAGAAGTGGATAACTGAACATTATCCACTGTGTTCTTGATGATGCATAACACCCTGTGCACTTCTTTTGTGTTGTAGGACTTGAAAATCTATCTGCATTGACTAAATATATACTAAGGATTATGCCTTGGTAAAAGCTATGGAAAGTTGATTATAATAACAAATGCCAACGAGTCAGTCTCTGCATCACTTGGGAAAAGTTGCCTGAGGAGAGGAGCTGGTTGATTTTATTCTTTCTCTGATGTCATGGAGGACAAAGATGTGACAGCTTGAAACATTTAAAAACATTTAAACTTTATATTGGCAGTGGTTACTCTGGAGAGATTTAATAGACTGTGAGGAACATCAAGTTTTGAAGAAAAAGTAATATCCTATGTGCAGTTTAAGCCCATAGTGAACAGACGATTGTACAGATAGGTAGTAGAGACTTGTGATGTTTTCAATTTATGCAAATAATCAAGAAAAGCCCTACAATCTGTGCTTGTGGCCCAGGTTATTATCAGATGTTTGTCTAATCAAACAGCTGGAAAAGCTACTGTGTATGAATGCTGCAGCCAGGTCACACTGATGCACCTATATCTTTCTTGACTTTGCCAATGTGGGTTTTTTCTCTCGGTTAGTTCCGTCAAACAGGTGAGTATGTAGTAGTATTTCTATAGATAGTACATTTATGTGTATGTATAGATCCTCGAAGAGACTTGTTAGGCACCCATTTCAAAACCCCAGTGCTTAGCAGATTGATGTCAAGTATATCATGGCATGTACTGACTCTCCTTCCAAGATAGAAGGCAAGGGAAGCTTAGGAAAGCTTTTGATGTTTTTTTCAGTTGAGCAGAATGTTCTTTGATCCTAAGGACATTAAACAAACCCAGAAGGAAAAAAAATGGTTAATTCTCCCCCTCCCCTCCCCCCCCCAGCTATTAAAAGTTTGTTAAGCTTCAGTGATTTTTTAAAAAATATATTTTAATTTAAAACCCTGTTAAGGATTGTAATTTCCTATTCCATCTAAGACTACAGCTTTTTAAGCTGGGTCAAAGAATTCTAAGAGTTCCTCAGAATACAAAAAAGATCACATCAAGGCATTTTTGTTTGCCCATATTTAACTAAAAGAATAAATCAAACTGTCCAGGCATTGTAAGATCCTCAATGTTTGATACATAAATGAGAAATTATATGCATCAAAATAGTAGGTTGTGAATTAACATCTATGAATCTGAAGCTGGAAGTGAAAGTTTGGGTTTCATATCTTTTGGGCATGTGACACATTGTAAGATGTGTTTTAATCAGGTGGATATGTAATATATCATAATGTTCAGATTCATGTCTAGAGTTATTGCCTATGACTTTATAAATCCAGAGAGGATAACAAAATCAGGAACACCATGGCTTAAGTTAGTAAATCCTCAGCTAAACCACTTTCAGATATTTTTTTAAGAGAACTTAATTTTATAATGCGGAAAATAGAAAAAAGGGGAGACAGAGACCTTCCCTGTTGTACTGACTTCTCAACAGTAACAAATCTTAGTACAGAGTTACTTGTCCGGGGATTTCAGATATCCAGCTTAAAATTAGCATTCTGAGCATCAGTTAGGCCTCACAGCACCATGAATTAGATGTCTCTTTTATTCCCATTTTAAAGACAGTGTGACACTGAGAACCCAAAGATTAAATCCACTTTAGTTCAGTGGTGAGTGTCCCCACCTCTCATGTGGGAGACCAGGGGTTCAATTCCCACCAGGGAGGCAGTGGTGCCATTTAAGAGTTGGACTCGATGATCCTTTTGGGTTCACAGGGTATTCTGAGTTGGAACGGACCCACAGGATCATCTAGTCCAACTCCCAAGCGAACGCCCACCCAGGGATCAGGACCAGAAGCATGGAACCATGGGCACCACGCTCCATCCGTCCAATCCTCCCACCAACTGAACCATGTCACTGAGCTCATCATCGAGTCTTCTCTTAAACACCTCCAGGGATGGCAACTCCACCACCTCCCTGGGCAGACCATTCCAATGAGAGATCACTCTCTCTG
>WEKX01000973.1:244907-277495 GCA_013390025.1 Pitta sordida | reverse complement strand
TACATCACCAGTAAGCCAGGACTGTTGGTAAATTATGGAGAGTGGCTTAGCATGTTCATCTGCTAGTTCTTTCATCACCCTTGGATGGATCCCATCTGGTCCCATGGACTTGTGAGGATCCAAGCCACTCAGCAAGTCTCTGACTACCTCCTCCTGGATTACAGGGGGTTATATTGCACCCCTACTCCTTCCGTCAGCCCACAATTCCAGTTGTTCTGCTGACAATCTGTCTTACTATATTCTGTGAATCTGAAATCTGTTCTCCGCTCCTCTAGTTGCCATTCAGTCTGGGCCTGCATACAGTAGAAGAAATTAAGCAAATGCTTCTTTGAGCCTGACCAGTTGTTACTTGAGGAAATAATATTTGCTTTCTAAGCTGTGCGATGTTCTTTCTGTACATCCCTGTTGAGTACCTGACATGGATCTAAATACTCACAATGCTCAGAAACCCTAAACACCTTTTCTGCTGCGAACATCATTTATCAAAGCTGTAATAAGGGCAACTTGCACAAATTACTTGAATACAATGGAAAGTCTGCAAGCTTCCACCACCTCAGTGATGTTGTTTCTAAAGTTGTTATAAAACAAAGGGTAGCTTTCCCTTTTATTGTCTTACAAGGATCTCATTGACTGCTACAGACCTGAACTTTAACCTTGTAGGCTATTGTTCTTACCAAATTATAAAATATTTATGAGTGGCTAAAAGACACAGCCTTTTTTGGTCTCTATAAGATTCTCACAATGGAGTGAAGTGATCAAATTTTTATCCTAAATTGTGAGGGGTTATGATGTGAGCCATTCTGTAGCTGATGGTTGAAAAAAAGGAAAAGCAATAAAGAACCAGATCTACAAATCACATGAAGCCTCATTAAGAAGCAAATATCTTTGGAGGTGACTTTTAGTAATGAGAGAAGTCAGAGTGCCTTGACAACTTGTTGCCTTAGTTCTGTTACAGGACAGTCCAATGCTCTTATATTAGACCTTTGTTAGTCCAGCTCTCTCTCAAATGGGTACCTTCCACATGTGCCTTAGCCCTGGTAAAAACAAAGGCTACATGACATGACCTCTTTTCCTGTGCACGTTTTAGCCTGGAGCCATTGGTCCAGCCTGTCTTAACTGATGACAGTCTTCCAGGTGCTGTTCTGATCCTAATCTTCGGTCTGAACCAGAGGCCTAGCATGGTAAGCTATAAATCTCCCCAGGTCACGGAGAAGTCTGCTGGTGTCATTTCTAATTGACCTCAGGGTAAAGAGAGCAGCTTAGTTCTTAATTTCCTAGGTTTACACATTCACAGGCTGGCATTTCCAAAGCAGTGCTCATGACTTTTCAGTAATAAATTACACGGAAAAGCCTGCAGCAACAATAATTTATGATCTTTCTTCTGGTCTTATAACGCATGTTAATTGGAGGAAAAAATTATTTACAGAAAGTTTTCAATTGACTGTTGGGAGAAAAAAAATAGCATTGGAAAAGTAGTGTTCTCTACTGAGTAAGTTCTTTTGTGTAAATATATTTAGATTTTTCTCAGGCAGTAGTAAGAAGAAATAGACTGTGATATTGGAGCACAAATCCAGTGGTTGAATGATGTGACACTTTGCAGTATATTTCATGGTGCTTATTGCTGAACAGCTTGGCATTTTTATGCTGAGGATTGAGCACTGGGGATGGATCTTTGGTTGCACTAACAGCTCTTTTAAGTTGTGCTAAAGCTAAGAGGTTGCACTCTAGGTGTAATACTGTGAAAGGATATGAGGAAATGCTTAAACAGACGGAAGAACAGAAGTTCTTGGTCAGTTACATGAACTGGTCTTTTGAAAGACCAAGAAAATGTTTTTCTCAATCCATTACCATACTTGAAATATAATCAGGAGTTAGGAACTGATTCAAAGCTCGTTCAAAGATTCGTGGTGAACTTGATGTCAGCAAAACAAAGAGTTATTTAACTGTTAAAGGTGATTTGAGATGTATGATTCAGAAATTTTTGCAAGGAGAGAGTAAAAATAATCTCAATTAAGACATAGATTTGCTATTAAAATCCTTTAATACAAGTCTTTCTTTTTTTTTTCATTCTACCAACCTTTTGAATTTAAAATTAATTAAATATTATTTTCATGTGAAATAGGCCACAGCTGAACTCCTTTAAGTCTGAATAACAATTTCATGCCTAGTCACAATTCCTGGAATTCCTGGAAAATTTCAAAATTATGAGCTCTGATTCTTATCAAGCTATATTTTCAACTAACACTGCATAATGAATATTTTACTTTTTGCCCATTTTCCAGTGCTGTTCTGGGCTCAGTTACTGCTTCTGAACTAATCCTGAGTAACATTATTTTATAATCTTTCCCAAATCCTTCGGAAACTTTTCCATAAGGCTTCTTGGGAAAGCTGTGCTGTGTAAACATTTCAAAAGTGAAACAAAAGAATTCTCTGCCCATTTGTGAGGAATGAAATACTAAGCATGAACACGGTACTTTTGTCTATTAAGTAAGAATGAAGCATTTTGGAAAGTTACCTTTTAACTGTTCTGGTTTTCAACATCAGCTTTATGATATCTTTAAAAAGTAATTTTGCACCCTTCAAAAATAAAGAACTAATTTCCTGATAGACAAATGAACTTTACTACTTGGGTTTGTTTTGGGAAGAATGACTCATTTATTCAGTTCACTGCTACTGACTGTTTTTAATTTGTTATTGATTCCTTATGGATTGTCCAAGTCACAAGTTATTTCTTAAGAGTTGTGCCACTATTTAATTTGGCATTTCTGGCCTAAGCTTAGCTCATACATGAAGCTGTGGATTTAAGACACTTAAATTAATCAGCACTCAGTCTAGTCTCATTCTTGTGGATTACATTTATATTCCAGCGATGTTACTGGAATGGCCTAAGCAAGGCAAAAAAATAAACACACTGAGCCAGGAAAAAATAAATTTCATCTTTCAACCATCTTTCTGTTCTGTATGATCACTTTTCTTTTAACCAGCTAATTCTGTCACAAACCCGTTTAGAGAAACATGCAGCAAGGTCAAGTCATGCTGTCCCCTGGGCCAGGGTGCATAGTACGGAACCAGCACATGTGTGAGAATGCGGGTCCATGTCTTGCTCTGAAGTAAAGGTCTGGTTCCTTCCAAATTCTTCTCTGAGGGTTTTTTATAACCTTACCATACAATTTCATTTCTTCCAAGTTAATTTCCTAGAGTAATTGCTGCAAATATCTGCTTAATGTTAATACTTACAGTATGCTCTTGTCTGAAAAACACAGGAGTTTATGCAAGATATTTTATATCCCATGAGAAGTCCTTGGTTGCACCTACTCAGACTGTTTTCCTGTTATGTTCTCTGACACCTGGATGTTGAATATTAAGTATCAGTGCAGAAAGTAATAAGGAAGATTGCAGCCAGTCATTGCCATAATTTACCCCCAGTTTAAAATTTAGTAAGGAGATTTAGCAAATCAGCATAGTGAAAAGAAAATGTGGGGAATGTGGGGACACTGAAAAATAATGTGGCTCTTAACTAGCAAAATCAACAGTTATGTCCAAATAGCGAAGAAGAAAAAGGTTCTCGAAGTCAAGTAATTTCTCTTACCACTATTTTTTCCAACTAAGAAAGTTCTTTCCTGTTCCATGATGTTTGATGTTTTTCATATACGTGTATGTAGAATTGACACATACATCCTTACCATCAGCAGCCCCAGCTCTCCCTCCCTCTGTCTAATAGTCTATGCTTCTGCTTTTTCTGAATTTAGATAATTTCAAAGCCATTAAGAGTCTGATGTGTGTGCATATTTAGTTAGATCATCAAAAATAGTCAATCTATTCAGGTACTCAGCAATCTGAGGAACAGGTCATTGTAGGCAACTTTGTCCCCTATCCTTGCAAGTTCAACTCTACCTAGTGGATATAACATGCCAGGAATCTCAGGAACCTCATCTGACAGTGCAGCATTAAGTTACTTGCTCTGTCTAAATCCTAGTTAGGGGAAAAAAACATGTTTTGTGCTGTGACATGTAGATGAGCATTAGGTTAAAGCACTGATGCTATGTTTTAGAGCTGACAAGAAATGCTCCAGGAAGGACCCAAGTTTCTGTAATATTTTGATTACAAGATTATTTTCCTAGAATTAAAAAAGAAGAGAGTTCTAGCAATCTCCTCAGTGCCTATTTGTTCCACCCAAACACACTTGAGTTTTGTAGGCTGAATTCAGACATGTGCCCGTGAGGATTTGCCTCATCCCCATCAGTTTGTGTATCTGTACAGATGAAAACAACTATATTGGCCCATGTGCACATGCACACACAGCCCTCTAGAAGTCTGACCTCTGCTTGCAAGATTTAAGGTTGAGAAGAAAATTCCCCCTAAGAAGTGAACATAATAACATTTTGATCCCTTGAGAAATGCTGTTGTAACCCTGCCTAAATTCTCACAGTTTGGATTTTATTTTTAGCTTTGGTATTCTTGAAGATTAATAAGCATAATGTTGCTGAAATTAGTCTGCCAGTGTAGCGTTACCTGAATAAAGTGTTATGCCACTGGGTAATGAAGCTGAAATAATGGTTTAGGGAGAAGCACAAGTTACAAATGGGACCAATTTTTTTTAAAAGGCCCATTTCAGTTTTGTTCTGCCAGTGGGCTTTTGATTTGTTGTGGTTTCAAAATACTTGCTGGCTAGTGAACAACAGAAAAGTGTGTAACAAAAATTGCATGAAGTGTTTCCTAGGAGTGGGACTGAAAGGGGAAGTACAAGAGACAGGTAAATTGCAAACGCACTTCTCTGCTACTCTGGACTTAAACTCACAGAGCACTTTAAAAGAAGACTTTTATCTATAATATCTGCTACAGAAACTGATGAAAACTCATTCTTAGGGGGTTTCTTAATATCTAATAACACTTGGGAAAAAAAGTGAAAATTATCTTTCCATACACCTTGTGTAATTTGGTTAAATTTTATATTTTTTCCCATTTACTGGGTTTTATGATACAAAAATTTTCTCCATTTTTTATGGCCTTTATTCTTCATTAATAAGTCACATGAGATTTTTTTGTTACTATTTTGCATAGGTACATCTTAAAAAAAATCCAGTGAATCTAGTGGTGTAAAACTGAACCTGCCAATTATTTCTGAGAAACTTAACACAAGAGACTTGTTTGTAAATGTTATGAATAGTACTCAATGAAAACTTTGTTTGATTTCATTTATGTTTAGTATAATTTGTTCTGCTCTAGGGCATCCTGAGAATAGGAGATTGTACGCAAATGAATACTGAGTGAAGCAAAGATCATTAAGAGAGGAACTGGGGGGGAACCACACATGCTGGACACAATTATGTGTGTGTGTTATATTATGCTATCTTGGACACATCAGCACTGACTGCTTTGTTCCTTAGAATGACCTTTGATCAAGAGAGACTGCATGTGTCTTTGGTCATTCCCACATCCTAGGCTACTGTAGATGAAGGGAATTTCTGTGGTGCCTTAACTCTAATCTCACTGGGAGCTGCCTCATTGTGTGCAAACACTCTGGTAGATGTCTGCCTTGTTGGGAGTTTACAATTGGAGGAAAGGATGGTGGCATTACCTCAAGCATACTAGGCATTGTGCCAGTGTAACTGAGCAGATGGTGACCCATGGGTCATGGGACTATATTTCTGAGATAGATGGGAAAGGAAATTCTACAGTTTGCAGACCAGATGGAGAGTTCTCACAGCACTGGCTGTAAGGAGTGTATCTACACGTGTATGTGTTTGTGTGTGTGTGTGTAAGAGAATGTCGAATCAGAGTAAAACAGCAAGTGGATATTATTTAGGAATAAAAACTTATCAGTGGCTTTTATGCAAGAGGATGTCAAGTAATAAAGGCATTTTACATGGCTGTTAAATGCAGCATTCACAAGTTTCCCGCTAGTTTCTGTACTTCTCTTTTTTACTCTACACAGCATTAGAATTAATTCTTTATAAAATTTCTGTAATTAAAAAGCCCTATTGTTCTTAATCCATAAAGATAAGTGATTTACTTTCTCTCTGGTATTCACTCAATCTAGATTTTTCTTTCAAAATATGATTGATTTCCAAATAAATAACATTTTTGCTTTTCTTTTTTTTTTTTTTTTAAGAGGCCACCAGGTGCAATGTTTCTTTACCTAAAATGATGTTCTCTATCTGCCAGAATTGCCTTCTTTCCCCTCTTTTCTTTTCTTTTCTTTTGAAGATTTTTGGGTGCTCTCAGTTGCGTTACTTAATGGATGCTTGCAGAAAACCCAGGTGCTCCTCAAGCAGTAAAGAGAATTCTGGCTTCTAAATAATAGTTTTTAGGTTTTATTTGCAGGTTATTTGCATTGAAAAAAATTGCTGCTATATTGATCTGAAAGTATAGAAAGTATTTAATCTCTGGGAGTAGAGTATTAGAATACATACTTCACTAGATGGACTAGTAAGTATCTGACAGATTTTTTGTGTCACAGAATACTATATGCATCACTTAAACAGAAGAGAGGGGTATCTTTTTCTGAAACATTTCTTTTGATTCTCTTTTAATGAGTCCATGTGCCAGTACATGATCCATAAGCCATTCTAGGAAGAAAAGTTCAGTTACAGAGTCTCTTTTTCAAGGTGGAAATTGCATAGAAATCAATTAAACGAACCTCCTCCTGGTCTCTGCAATGATTGTGACTCCAGGAAAGGGCAGTTATTGTGCATTGTTCAGAGTTTTAAAAGAAAGAAAAGTCTTGAACTCTTTTTGCTTTGTGATTTGTTTTCCACCTGGAATTTAACTTTTGAAGAAAACAGTTCAATAGGAGCCTAAGAAACCCTTTAAAGAATAGAGAGCATAAAATTAATAGATACGTGTCTTCAGAAACATAAACTCTAAGGTAGGCCATAAAGTACTGGTTGCTGTTATATTGTGTCCTCAATCTAGAGAAGCAAAGTAAGTGGAGATAGTAGTAGGTGTGCTTTCCAGTCAGTAAAAACTATACACAATAAAGGAGCTGCAAGAGCAGGATTTGCCATAGAAATTTCTAAAAGATGTTGCGTAGAGAATTTTGTGTTTTCTTCATTTTCTTTAAAGGGCAGTATTCACTCAAAATTGGATATGCTGACATCTTTTATTTGAAAAACTTAAGACTAATTTTTCACTATTTTTTCCTTTTTTCTCCCGAATTTTAATGGTATTTAGCCCTATCATCCAAAGGTACCTCTATGCCTTTCAAACTCAATATAGTGGTTAAAGGGCCTATGGGCAGTTGTAGAACTGAAATCGTCTCTATTCAGTTTTGTTTGTACTGAGAAAAGTTGGGAAAAGTAAGAAAGAAGTTTGGTTTCACTTTTGGTACTTAGCAATTGGTAGGAGTCAATCATACCATATCAAAGCCAAGGTCCAGGCAAGGTTTCATGAAGTAGTCATGCCCTTAACACTAGGCACCTTTGGCGAGATCTGCAGATGCCTTCCTGTTGGACAATATCAGGACATGCTGGCACAAGGCACGTGGTAGACTTTCAGGCGTGTGTATCATGTTTATGGGCATGAACTTTGGTATCTAGGTAGTTACATGCCTTTGAGATAAGAAAACACATCACTATTTGAGATCAAGATGCCTAAAGAGGTGGTACCTGTCTTTTCGTGCCTGTGTCTCTAATCCCAAGGCTCACGTAATGGAGCACATGCTTAACTTTTAAGCAGGTGTGGTCTAACTGAAATGGAACTACTCGTATACTTATAAGCTAGACATATGTTAAAATGCTTGGTTGAACTGAGGCCCAGATTTCTATTTTTATGGAAAATTCACATGTGCAAACAGTAATAGCACAATTAATCTCTTTTCATGAAGTGTTGGTTTTAATAATTTTACTCAAGGCTTATTGTGTATAGGACTTTTCATCTTCAAGGCCTTTTAAAAACATCAGTGCAGGGATTTAAATTGGGTGTATGGTTGTGAGAATTGTTCAGTCTTATATCTGACTTTGCAATTTTTGTACCTCCACGTCCTTGGCAGGAGGCTCTTGCCATACAGCTGGGTTGGCTAAACCAGGCACTTTGGCTCTGTCTCCACTTAGCACCTTGGCAAATTATCTCCCAGGTGGAATTTTGGAGGCTGCAAGTGGTTTCAAACTTCTTCCAGGTCCAGATTTTCAAGCTAATGACTTCATTCACCACTGAGTGAAGCAGAGGTGATGATGTAGGCTGTGTTTGGCATGCATGGCTCTTATCCCTTCCTTCTCTTCACCGCAAGAAACTCAGAAATGGGAGAAGGACCAGAAATGCACATGGTCCAAAGTTGCATTTAAGATATAGGTGTAATTCTTGTTGGCATCAGAAATGTTTGAAGTACACGATCACATCGCAGTGCTGCCTGTACATTAACTCACCACAGCATTTGTTAATGTGTAGGATCTCAGTATCTGAGGATAGAGGGATAATTCCAAACACATTTCCAAGACACGAGAAGCATTTGGAGTACAGTAATGCTGACCATTGATTCCACTTGTGATGCTGCCATGCAGAGTATTTTACTGTACAAAAGGCCTGGACTGCAGAGATCTTTGCGTTTTTTTCAAGGACTGGAGAAAGACCAGTTATTCTCTGGTTGGGCTGGCTCACCTGCTTGAAGTGAGGTTTCCATTGGTCAGAAAAGCCCATGGTATCCTGGCCTGCATCAGGAATAGTGTTGTCAGTAGGACTCGGGAAGTTANTGATTCTGTGATTCCCTTTCTTCCACGTTGTAGACAAGCAGTAAGCCTAACACAGCTGCTCTCTCACAAGGTGAGGGAGAGAATGAGAAGGGTAAAAGCGGGAAGACTTGTGGGTTGAGACAAAGACAGTTTTATAGGTAAAGCAGAAGCCATGTGTGCAGGCAAAGCAGAACAAGAAATTCATTCATCCCTGCCCATTGACAGGCAACTGTTCAGCCATCTCCAGTACAGCAATGGCTACTGGGGAAGACAAACCCCATTGTTCAAAATGTCCCCTCTTGTCGTCTTCTTCCCCAGGCTTTGTATGCTGAGCCTGATGCCATATGGTAAGGAATATCCCTTTAATCAGTTGGAGTTAGCTATCTCAGCTGTGTCCCCTTACAGCTTCTGGTGCACTCCCAGCGTCCTTGCTAGTGGGGTGGGTTGAGAAGCAGAAAAGGCCTTGGCTCTGTGTAAGCAGTGCTCAGCAGTACTGCAAATATCCCTGTAGTATCAAAACACAGCCCATATTGGCTACTATGAAGAAAATTAACTCTACCCCAGCCAGAACTAGCACAGAATGACCTTGGCTTTCCCTCTGTAAATCTCAGTAGTGAGATTTACTCTAGGTAGAAGAGTCTTGATTTGTTTTTCCCTGCCCCAGGAAGAAAATGTCCTTAAAAGGATGTTTTGGTTTATGCAATGTTTTCAGAAATAGGGCTCCTCCTACTGTTGCAATTTCCTTTTCAAAGGCAGATGCTCAAGTTATTTGTTTCTGTCCCTTTCAAAGTAAAAATCCACATCAGTTCATGTTGCAGAAGAGAAATTAGTATCTTTTGTCGTTTCATGTTCCTGACAGGGAAGAGATTCAGTTATGCTTTACAGAGAAGGAGACATTTTCATGTGAGTGATTCTGTGAAATACTCAGGTAGATTGCTGTCTGTGGCACCAGGCTCCTTACTGAGTAGTGTGTTTCTTGATGGTACCATTGTAAGATACAGAAATCAGTTGAAATACAGGGAAAGCCCTCTTTTCTGTCCAGCAGTCTTCATGGGTGATGACATTGCAGTCTTGCTTTTTCTCTTCACCTCTCCTTGAGGCAAAGAAGATGTTTGACTCATGCTGTGGTCAAGCAAACACATTTCAAATGCATGGAATAAATAAAAATATCATGTGAAGAAGGGAGCAATTAAAATGCTGCAGTTGCAGACAGGCTGCTCCTGTAAAAAGATGAGCTCCAGGTTATAGGAGGTCTTGTATTTAATGGTGTGCTAACATTCATTGCTAATGTGTGTGCCACTGTGTTGTGCTTAAGCGATATACGTGGGAACTCTTGAAAGATCCTCTTCACATAACTAATAAGCCACTAGAAATTCTTTAAAGGATCACACCCTTTAAATAAAAGTATTGCCTCATTAGGAATATCAGAAAATAGAGAGTCTGAACAGAGATGAAAATGGAGCTTGTGACTTAACAGTTGAAATGCAAACCTAATTAGTCTGGTATTTTAAAGTATTAACAGGGAGCCATAAAAAAAGATGGATTGGAATGAAGAAATTTGTTGTAAAGAAATTACTGGATAGTGACAAAAGCCCAATTTATTAACACTCCATGATGTGGAAACAATGAAAAGGGCATTAATTACTTTACTAGCACTGATTTTGCACCGTTGCCCAAAGTAATTGGTTTATTGACCTCTCTTTAATCCTGAATAGTTCAAAAAATTAATTTCAATGGCAGAAATTAAGTTCTGTGCAGGAGTGATAGTTGCTCATAAATAGTATGGAGTGGAAAAAAAATTATAAATAATATGTGCATATAATATATAAATTAAGGGTGAAAATTGGAAGTATTCACAAAAAAAGAATACATCTAAAGCAATAAATTACAGCCAAACAGACATTTTCAAAGTAATGCATGTATTGCCTTGCAGAAGTCTGGAGAGGTGGAGGGGAGTTTCTATAAAACCTAGAAATGAGGAACTTCCTTTCAGGAATGAATTGTTAGGAGTATGTACTTAGAGATACAGAAAAGCATACCAAATGCGTACTACATCTACTTATAACCCCTTTTATTAAAAAATAAATATATCTGGGACAGATTGGAAATGAAAGACTCTATATGCAGATCTCAGACACAGAGAATATTGCAAATATCTCCATATATACGCAGACATGTCTGCAGCAGGGTACTGCTTATACTCAAGGTCAGCTAGGACAGAACTGATTAGCAATTTGTGACTGAAGGAAACTTTTTTTAATCTGAGTTTACCATAAGAATCTTGTTTGTTTGTTTGTTTGTAATAGTCATAATGAATAAGCATGAGGGCTTTAATGACTATATCTTTGGGGTGTCAGTCATGATGTGCACACCAAAAGATGTGATGAATAGCAAACAGGTAATTCTGGCTTCTGTTTCATTTGTCATGCATTAAGAACAGAAAAATTGATAGTCAACAGCTGGAAGTGGGTGAAACCTCTATGGAAATCAATGTAATTACAGTAGACAAGTGGTCCAAGAATGCTTTGTTAATATGTCCAAGTAGGAAGGTACATGATACAATGCAGTGTAACACTCCTGTACGTAAGGTTTTAGTTTGACAAATCAAGTCAGTAAAATTCAATTTAATTTATATAGTGTCATTTTCAGCTACATATAAAACCAGCACATATCAAAGCAGCAATATAACTTCTTTGAATATTTTTTTTCTGGAATATCTTACACTCAAACTAGGACGCTATTCAGGCTGTTTTAAACTTGTTTAAAACAAACTATATAAACAATTCTCCATCAAGTTAGTCTATTCATGTGCTCAGATGTCTTAGAACCATAGAGTCATTGTTTTCCCTCTACTCAAGCTTCTCTCGGTTGTTATTGAACCATAGAATAGTTTGAGTTGGAAGGGAACTTTCAAGGTCATCTAGACCACCGCCCCTGCAATGAGCAGGGACATCTTCCAGTAGACCAGATTGCTCAAAACTCCATCCAACCTGTCCTTGAACACTTCGAGGGTTGGGACGTCTGGGCAACCTATTCCATTGTCTCACGAGCCTCATAGTGAAATATTGTCTTTCTCTGCTCCTTCTTTTCTTGCCCTTTTTTTACTGTTTACCTTCATTAGAAGACTCCTGCCTTCAGGCATCAGTTTACATTTTCTGGCTTAGCGTATCCATATAAAACAGTGATGCAACGTTATGAGAAATATGAACGGTCCTCTCTCCTGTCAAGGTTTATAATATTCAGCTGGTTATAAGATTTGCCTAAATTTAATGTTTAATCTATAAGTGCTCAAAACAATTCAGTTAAAAGATGAGGCCAACTAGGCTGCAAAATCTCAAATGTTGCTAGGTTTGGAGAACCTTGTCATATATGTTTTACTTCATTTACATTAGGTGTAAGAGTATCAGAAGGTACTTAGTGCTTTAGGTCCCTTAGGGCGCATTTGTTGACCAGGATCCTGTCTATACTGCTTGGATATATATTGACATATTTTGTTATAAATCTGTAGTACATAAAGTGTATAATCTTGTAATGGCAGACAATTACGTCTACTTACAAGCTTTGAAAGTTACAAGTGAAAATAAAGGGGTTTATGCCTTTCTGCATTATTTAAAGAGATAGTAGGAGAAACTGCCTGTTTGTATTTGCTTGGGGTTTATTATTTCATTGTTTAAGCAGTAAATTGACATTTAACATTAAATTGAAACAATTGTTAGTCTTTTTTCACTCCTTTGTGTATGGGGGGAAAAAACCTCTTTCAAAGCATCTTTTTTTGGATGTGTGATTTCTGGTCTTCATGATGGTAGCTGTTATTTCCATATGCCTTCTCTCTGTCCTCTGTGCTTAAAAAAGCACAGTGCTTAGAAAAGAAACAATCAATTTTGTTTTCTATTCAAAATGAACACTTGGATAAACTGTTTAGCTCTAATCTTCATGTATCATTTCCTAAAGGATAGAAAGGACTTCATGCAGGAATGCTGGTGTTCTGAGTAACTTAGTACTAACTTTGCCTAGTGCATATTCCTGCAGAAACATTCACGTGCTGAATTTTATGGCCTACAGGAGGTAAGCTACTGTTGAACAGTATTTAAAAAAAAAAAGAGTGATTTCAGGTTGGGTGTTTTTGAGGTGGGGAATAGTGTTAGATGCTGAATTTCACACCCATGTCTAAGGGATGCAGTGAATTTAGGCTTTAGTATGCATCAGATATTCAAATTGACACCATAGCATCAGAACATGGCCAGTGTTCCTACATTCTGATATATTCCTTCCCCAGATCCTTGGTGAAAGTAGTGCGTGTTACCGCATTAATGTTTTTTGGTTGGGTATTGGGGTTTTTTCCCCATTTAGCTCAGCTGGTAGTTGGAGGCAGCCTTTTCTATGCAGAGCTTTTTAGAGCAAAATAAAGCTTTTATTCATAGGGAGGGAACCTGATGTTTACTTTCTTTGGCAGAACTCACTAGTCACTCACCAGCAAATCTAAAGTAAAAGCAGACACGTACAGATATTGAAGTGCCTCTATACCCACTGCGACTGAGTGCCTGGGGAAATTGGTCGTATTGTGAGTGAAGGTAGTCGAATTCAATTTGTACTGAGCTGCTCAGAAGTAAGTGTCACTGCAGTGCAATGCTGACAAGGGATCTGTGTGATGTTAATCCAGTTTGCAAGGTAACAGGTGTTCTTACCGAACTAGCTCACGGGCATATGTACCCCTCCACCAACTGCTTGACAAAGAAGTTGAAGCCAAAATACATATAGAAGCTGGTCTAATTTTCCTTTAAAATATGTTCTTAAGAAACAATAAGAGGATAAAGAAAGAATGAGTTAAGTAAACAATAGAATTCCTGTTCTCATTTTATGCAGAAGAAATCAGGTAGCGCTTTTTTTTTAAGTGCTCTGAATCAACACCTGTTTCCAAAAACTTCATCACAGAAGATTGGAAAAATACCCAGTCAACTTCAGATCAGATAAGAAAATAAGAACCAGTTCCTGGCCATAGGGATATTTGAAATCTTGTCTTGAACTTCACAGATCTCAGTATCTAAGTAAGCCCTAGAATTTGGGTGTGTTGGTGTAAATTCAGAGGATAATCTCATCTTCTTTAGTTCACCATTCACAATGACTTACCATTTAGAAATTTGAGGTAGGAGAAATGTAAGAAAATGCATGTCTCATTGTCACAGGAGAAATTCCTCTCTCACACATTCTTCCACATTTTGTCTTTTCTGGTTGCTCAGGAAACTAGCATGTTCTAAGTCTACTGATTTCTGCTCCCTGCCATGAATGGGTACTGATACCCTTCTGCTGTCCTGGCTGTGAAACCAGACCAAAAAAGTAAAATACTTTTATATTATATTTTACAACAGAGCCCATCGCCACCTCACACTGAAGCATTACCTCATAACATCTTTTAAAGAGATCCAAAGACTCAACAAAGAGAAGAATTTTTTTTCCTTTAATGAGTTCAATGGTAACTAAGCTTGTTACAAAGACTTTTATATGATTTTGTAAATAGTAAGGCTTTAAAAGGAAAATGTCTACAAAGCTGTTCTAGATTCCATGCAACAAAGAGACTGTATCATTTGTTTCCAAATGTTAATGTTTTTTGTCTCTTCAACTTCATTTTGGTCAAGCAATCCCATATAAGTCATCTCAGTGCAGCCATTATTTATAGCTAATAATCTCCTTTAGCTGCCAAACCGAAACTAGATCTCCTTCACTCTTGAGCTGAAAGTGCTTTTCTTTCTACAATGTGCTGGAAATGTGCCAATTTACCAGTTCCATTAACTTAATGAGGTCTGACAGCCTGCAGCAAATTTTCTCATAATCTCTCTTGGATTTAAATTTGGAGCTGCACAAACAACTGAGTATGACCAAGTAGTTGCTTTTTAACTCTATATGGTCTAAACAAAATTCTTTACACATCTTATAAACAAAGCAGGCTTGAGTCTTTCCCTTTTTTTGTGGGCATTTTTAAAATCATGCAGCAATTATTAAATTTACCGAAAAACTTTAAAATTTTAGTAATAATCTGAATGCAGTATTTGTGTTGACCTGTTAAACATCAGTATTAAAACTTCAAGTGCAAGTTATTTCAAGTGTAGTGCTGTTGGTAGTGAGAGAAGGATGGTATTTATTTATTTTTATAATACACCTGAATAGTTATATGAGCTGTGAGGTTATGTTATGATTTTCACAGACTAATAAATAATCACTCTTATAAGGTCAACAGTAGTTTTAATGCAAGGTTAATCCTTAGCTTCTGTTTCCTAATACTTCCAATGATTCCTTTTCACTGAAGGCAGTAGTATGTTACTAAATTCACAAGAAATGGAACTGCTTGGCACATTAAACAGGACAAAAGTATAGTCTTGCTTCCTCTTGTTTGAATTTTACCTTCCTACCCATGACAACCATATGCTGAAGGCAAAGCTGAAAAAATGGATTATTACTCATTGTAAGAACAGTGGGACTTTATTTGTATTTTCTTAGTACATCAATTTCTCTAAATCTGGTAAATCACTTTAAATTTAGCAGCATGGCGTTGTAATAGAAAATTGCTAGTGACATGTTGCACTTTGGAAATGAACTTGTAACAAAGGTTTGCTCTGAATTTAAAAAGGTCAGGGCTATTTCCCTTCTCTGTATTAACACTTGCACTGTGAAGTTTTCACTCATACCAAAATTTCCTGAGAAGCTGTAAAAAAGTATATTGGAGAAATCTGAAAATCACCTCAAGTAGAAATATGCCATCTTGCACTGGCTCTTTATCTGGAGAGTCTTTTGCATGGGAATTGTGTGTTTTGTATTTTATCTTTTTTTTGGTAAGTATTAACTTCACTTATAAATATTATTAGGCTGAATATTTGTACTTCAGCCAAGTGCGCAGTCTTTCAGTTAACATGAAGTTCTGCAAACTAATGTGTTAGTCCTTTGTATAATCTGCTTTTTTTCCTAAAAGAGTCTTTTGGTAATCTGTTTCTGGTTTACAAAGAGGAAAAAACCTTTGTCCTCATCCCTACCGAATCTTACGAAGGTGCTTTACCTCACATGAGGCGAAGTGCCCAATGCACTCAGTGGTAGTGTTCATGTATTCATAGCTGCTGCAAGATCTTTTCAGAGTATTTTTAGCAAGTGTTACATGCATAGCTCAAAAGTAGTTTGGGACCTGTTTTTCTGTCTTTAATGTGGTTTGAGTCTCATGACTTTGTATGACCAGTCTTATCATGTTTATTTTGGGTCATTTTATTAGTTCAAGTCCACACTTCTCAGGAGAATTGATTCGTAATTTCTCATAAAGAAGTAGTTAGAAGAAAATATGAGGGTTTGCCCTAAAACTTTAAATGCTGGAAACGCTTCTTTTTTTTCTTTTTTTTTTTGGAGGGGGGTGATGGGGCTGGTGTTGTTTCATTTTATTTAAGAGGAAATAAATCATAGTTTGTATCCTCATACATGTCTGATTCCGACATGCTGTCAGTAGGCCCATTTTCAAAACGTTATAGTTTTAGGTTTCTCAGCCTTCCCAGCAATTCTTTTCCCCTTCTGAGGCAAGGTCTTTCTTGAGTCCCTGAACACACTTGGATTACCTTAATGTCACAGTTTAAATACTATTGTATTGAGGACTGCCCAGGGAGGTGGTGGAGTTGCCATCCCTGGAGGTGTTTAAGAGAAGACTGGATGAGGAGCTTAGTGACATGGTCTAGCTGGGGGGTGTAGGGCTGGATGGTCCTGTCGGTCTCCCCTGGCTGAGAGTGGCCTGTGCGCCTGTGAGGGAACTAGGTTTATGTTCACCACTCTGGGGTGTGCATTTGTTCTCTGTACGGGAGTTAGATGGTGAGTTGGACTAGATGATCCTTGTGGGTCCCTTCCCACTCATAGTATTCTCTGATTCTCTAAGGAAAAGGATGTTTTAGAGGTGCGGAGGGAGATGGAGGGCCTCTGTGTCCTGTTCAGGCATTGAACAGTCACGTAGCAAGTTTCTTGCTATCTTTCTGAAAATGTTCTGTAAAACTACTCATATTATCTCAACTCAATCCAAGTTGCTTAAAGTGATTGCAGATAAAGTGGAATATTAGAAGAATGAAAAGTTTTTTCAGGACACATACTCTTGAGATGGGCAGATACTCTTAAAGTCTGCATGAACATCAACATAGCAAGAGCATTTAAACAAACAGTGTTTGATGCCACCTATGTATGAGTCAATTTTGCCTTGGATAAATCAACTTAAACTATGCCATTCATTTACTTTTAATATCAGTGAGCCTTGTGAGGCTGTGATCCTGCAAATTACCCTGTTTTTATAAAAACAATCATTTTTAGAAAATACATGAGTTTCTTGCACAGAACAGCAAATTTAAAGGGAAATCTATATAATTGGAAAGCTTGGTTAAGAAAACTACATTCAGTACAAAAAGTGATATATTCAATACAAAATGTGAATGGAGTTGTTAATAATTAGCAGCTGTAGAGAAATGTATCTAAACTCTCTTTTCTGTTTTAATATAGATTTAGTGTTCTTGTTTTGTCATTATGCAGGCTCACACAAATGTTACCCTTCATAGGAAAAAGGTAGGAGAGCTGTGGACAGGGAAAATCTATTGTGCAGGCACTTTTGAGACCAGATGCAGTGTTGCCCTTGGCTTTTATACCTTGGCTCCAGCAGTAAAACAGGGCTTCCTGTTCGGGCCTTTACTTGTTCTTCATGCCTTTATTAGCAGAGATACCCAAATATGTTATGTCTGAATACACACATTTATATAAAATATGATCATAAATTGGGAAATAGCTGGATTTATGTTTGTGCACATACAGTGTTTTCCTTGGATGTTAATTCATTGTGCTTGTAGGAAATGTTGGGCTAGAAAAATGTCAGTTCACCAGTATATGCCTCCCTCTTTTTTTCGTCATGTTCTTGTTCTTGATTGGTGCTCCAAAAAAAAGAGGACTATGTTCAAGTCATTTCAGAGCACTCTGAGTTTTTGGCTTTGCCATAGGCTTTCTGAGTAATCTTGGACAAGTTGTTTAATACACCATGTTTTGACTAGAGTCTGGAAAAAGGTGGTTCTGTGAAGCAAGAAAGTATTTGATTATGTTTTCTCAAATGAGAAATGTCCATAATAAATCTACCAAACAAGTCAGGCATAGCAACTTCTAATGAACCCTTAATTTGTAAGTACTTTTTAATGGGATGAAATTGTCCTCATCAACACATCAGAGTATTTAAAAAACCCTGCACTCTGACTTTTTAGAGATAACCTCAGCAGATGTTCAGGCAGCAGTCCAGGTATCTAAATATAATAGAAGGAATTCCAACCCACTGATATCAACAGCAAAACTTCTATTGACTTTAGCAGGCCAAAATTTTACCCTGTCACAGATCTGTGCTAACCCTTGTGAAAGAGCAGTGCTCCACAAATGGAAGAAGATGAGAAGTAGTTTTGGGCACGTCCTCTTGTATTATGATGTCACCACCATTTTTGTTCTCTTCAAAAACTGGTGTGAATGCATAGTTGAACATGTAACTTTAGGATGTGTGAGACAAACAAAGAATAATGGCATTCCCCTAACAATCCCTTTAGGAGTTGGAATCGATGATCCTTGTGGGTCCCTTCGAACTCAGAATATTCTGTGGTTCTTTTTCACTGACAGGTAATTAAATATCTGATACTTCCCAAACACTGATTTGAGCCCTGTCAATGCCAACATCTATGTTGTCTTTTTTCCTGTTTAAAGATAAATACCACTGTGCTGGATACCTTTCCTCAGCTTCCAAGAACTTACTCAATCTTCTCTAAGCACATTTTTTAAATAAAAAAATCTTGACCATTGCAGATTGTTTGAAGTCTTAAGACAACAGAGTATGTTCTTGCTCAATTCAGGAAAAAAATAAAGTACTTGCAGGTCAAAAGTTCTCATATTCAGTCCTCATTGCCAATTATCTACTTAGGTGAGGGTACATTACAGAAACGAAACATTTATATGTTATTATATAATCCACATGTTTTTGTTTAAGGCTGTCCTAGTAACTGAGTAACTACATGAGTTACACATAGGAGGCCAGATTTTTTATTCCAGTTATTTTAACTATCACTAAAAGTCTGAATTCACTGACTTGATAAAAATAATAAGTTTTATTTTGAAAACTAGGTGGGGGTTTTTAGCCTTTTTAGATATACTTAGTTTGTAAGAAGTATATATCGTGAAGGACTGTCCAGATGTAGTTTCAACATAGCTAAATTTGTGGTTCACCGTAGTTATTTAAGAAACACCTATTATTGCACTTGAAGGTTACCTTTATGTGCTTTGCTTTAATAATTTCAAACATAAAAACAAGCTTTGAGACAGTTCTTTGTATCGTAAGAAACCTGTACCCCATTATCACTTTAATTTTATTGGAATGTGAGTCTTAAGTCTCACATGCTGTTTAGAACTTCTACTGTTCACTAATATACATTATATCTATCTGTCTATAACACTATGGCATTCACTTCAGCCCAGAATCAGGAAAACATTCTAATATGAAAGATCATTTAGTATTTAATAACTTGATTGCAGTTATTCACAGAATATTCTGAGTTGGAAGGGACCCACAAGGATCATCAAGTCCAACTCTTAACACTGTCTCCCTGTCAGGAATCGAACCCGGGTCTCCCACACGCCAGGTGGGGACACTTACCACTGTACTAAAGTGTCAGGCACTTTATTTTACGCCTGACTGCAATCAAGTTATTGTCCTAATAGCTTGGTATTAAGGTGTCTTTGGAAAGAAGCCGCTAGGGGTGTCAGTACAGGCTGTGGTCTAGCATAAAACATTTCAAGACCTTCCATACTGCAGTGAAAAAAAAAGGAGCTGCATGGAAAACAATCACAAATTCAATTTAGACACCTAATTATACAAATGTATATGTAATTTGCTTGTTATTGCTCTATTTTGTCTAGTTTATGTACATGTACACACAGACAACACATGTAAATACAAATACCGTTCAAAAGAGGATAATATTTAAACTTATAAAATAGAGAGAACAGTATACTTCGGTGTATTTAGACTTGCATTTAAAATTAGGCAGAGGACATCTAGTTATGTGACAAACGATACAATTTGGTGATCTGTTCTAGAGAGCAAGGACATCTAGTCTTCTCAATAAAATAGCAGATGATAAACATTGGGAGAATTGGGCAAAGATTGCCTCATCCAGAGTGTCTCAAACTCATTCAGTTCTCATGGGTTTTCCAACGGGGTCATGAAAGTCTTATAGGAAAAGATTTTGCACTGATTTTTGGTTGGTTTGGTTTTTCCTGCTTCCAATTAAGATTGGAAATTCTACAGGAGTGTTCCTTATTGTGGCTTTATGTCTTGGCTTGGAAGCAGAAAAAAATTATGTAAAGAAAATGTATTTAAGCCTTTTTAAATGTGAAAACTCCATCAGTTTTCTAAAGATCAAACCATTTGTTTCTGGTTTAGTCTTAGATTAAGTGAACTGATTTCTGTCTCAGTTAAAGACCAGATTTTATAGGTATAACACAGCTCTAACATGGGTGGGTAATTGCTAGGATTTGCATAAGTGCTTTTTAGGTGTCTGTCTTCATCTTCAGGAATTTATTCAGTGTGTTTTAAAAAAACCCCACTGTTACTAAAAAGTGCTAAAGTCTGAAATCCACAGTTACTTGCAAAAACCACATTTGCCTGGTGCATTAAGCTCTGCTGTTCTTAGGAGATGTAACTTTTCATAGGTCATAACTTTTCATCAGTCTCTCACTGGTGTTGCTCGAGGGATAAATTGCCCATGGGACAAGCAGCAGTCACAGGTCCACAGAGCAGCTCGCCAACAAATACCAGGCCTGCCTTGAAAAAAGTCATCACCAAGTCCCTGAACTCGGAAATGCACAACAGAGTCCCTGTATCATGCACACTGTCATCAGGCATTATCTGCCCGCAAGGCACTGGCTGTGCCTGGCTCAGCCTTTTTGCATAAACCAGAAAACAAACATTCTTTTTTAAGAGCTTCCCATTATGGCACTCCAGATTGAAGTCTCTCTGCCTGTAGTAACCTACAAACCATCAATGATTGATGATAAGAAAATAATAACAAGCAGTGAGTAATCAATGCTTTTATATTTGCCTGTGGAAAAGTTATAAATCTATCCAGTTTCTTCCACAAAGCAAAACACCTGTAAAGTAATTGCTAGCATTCCGATTCAAAGGCTGGTTATAAATACCAGTATACTCCCAGTGTATCTGCAAAGTGCTTATTAGGAAGTGCGAATGAGGATTGGTGAATCCTTTTTCTTCCAAAACAACCCTAGTCTCACAAAAGTTTGGAAGAACAAGTTTTTATGGGTTTTAAGGCACCTCTATAATAAATTTAACAGAAAGTACGGTTGCAAAACTAATAGCTACATTGAAAGCCTAATTTTACTATGTTCTTACTTAGTGTTTGTGCTGCTTGAGATGTGCAGGTTATATTCTCTGAATTGTGTTCCATTTTCAAGAAAGAGATGTAGTGCAGCCAAAGAATAAGGAGAAATAGCAAAAGGTTATATGTATTGCAGTATTGTCTGGTAAAAGAGCCATATGAAAGGAAATGGGGAAACATGTTTGCGTGTTTATTGAGCAATGGCATGCAGTGAGGAGAGATGAGATTCTATGGCTAAAGTCAAAATAGGCTGTGAAGGCCTGTGTAAATGGAGATAAATAGCTTATGACTGATGTGATAGAGAGGAGGAGCCACAGGACAGATCCAGAATTCATAAAGGTAAGGAAGAAAAAAAGGTCATTAGAAAGTGTAGAAAAGTCAGAGAGGAGCAGGGCCAAGAGCTAATGAAGGAAAGCAGCTGGGGAAAAAAGAGGAGAATAGAGCTTGATGCAGTGCTATTCTAAGTAAGACTTTCAGGATTGCCTATCTAATTAAATCAGTGGAGCTCAGATCTGAGCCGGCTGAGAGTTTGGCTATCTGCTGCTGATTCTACCTCTTTTGCAGGAAAGACATTTGAGAATAGAACAAGAGGTCATGGTCTTAAGCTCCAGCAAGGGAGGTTTAGACTTGACATTAGGAAGAAGTTTTTCACCGAAAGAGTGATCTGGCATTGGAATGCATTGCCCATGGAGGTGGTTGAATTACCGTCCCTGGAGGCATTTAAGGGTAAACTGCATGAGATGTTGAGGGACATGATATAAATGTTATAGCTGTTATGTTATAGTTGGATTATAGGTTGGACTTGATGATCTTCAAGGTCTTTTCCAACCTTATCAACACTGTGATACCAAGAGTGAGAGGTATGTGTGCATCTCATCTCACGCCCGAAAAAACGACATTATCACAGTACTTTTCATGCCAAGCAAGATATCTTTCTACTTTCCCAAGTAACATTTACCATGTGTATTGTGTATGCTGGATGATGTTAATCTCGAGGTGGGAATCCGCTGATCCTCAGACAGGTGTAGTAGAAATATTCTGTGATCTGTGATAAGAAAGGGTAGAAATGCTGAGTCATTCTTAATTCCACTACTAGTGTGTTCCCTCAAATGAGTGTCCATCTGGGACTGTAGTCACTGCTCTGAACATTGGTAGTTTAGTTTTCATTTCCATTTAACACTCTGTACGGATACTGCCAAGGGAAACATATGGATTTATTACTTCTTTGAATACACAATTCTATGATTGTATTAATGCCTGTGAAAAAGGTGTTTCTGGAATAAGTAGTGCCTACCAAAAACTGACCAGGATCAAGAGATTCCAGTCACCTGCACTGAGTGTAGTTGAGCTGATGCTCAACCCTTATCAAGGAATTGTTACTTTGCAGAAATGTATGCTTCAAAACTGTAAAGTTGGAAAGTTGTCTGATATTTCTAACAAAGTATTCAACGGTTAATAATTCTGTAAACTTCATTGCATATTTACACGATGAAATAGGAATATTAAGAAGAAATTTATTTTCTCTGTAACAGAAATTATGTTGAAAGGTACAGTTAATAGTTTCTTAATTGAGAAGGAGAAGTAATTAAAACACATGCTATTTTCCATATCTGATTTAGCAGAGAATAATTCTAGGCCAAAAAGTAAGTTCTTGAGTTGTGTTTGTACTTCGAAGCCACAGAAAGAAATGGAGTTCACATACCAGAGTAGTTAGTCCCAGCCAGTTTCTATCTCCAGCATATCAGCTCATAAAATTTCTGGTCTTTTTGCAACAGTAATAACACAGCATATTCTTTAACCATTAGATTGAACAGAAGTTGGATGTTTCAGGTCAGATTTTCCCACGCACAATATAGGAACCTACTGAATGAGTGTATATCTAAAATTCTCTACAATATGTAATCTACATTTCCTATCTTAAAAGTTGTCTTGTATGTACAAATTGTTCAAGTTTCTACTGATCCCTTGGTGTGCTAAGCAATCATGTGTTCTCCCCTTGACTTCAATGAGTCTACTCATACACATAGTCCTGCACCCACTGTGGTGAGGTGGGAGCTTCAAAGTAATTCGGTCGATTTATGCAGGAACTTTTGCACTGGGTGGGCATTATCTATCCATTTGAAACACGTAATTCAGTAGATGTGACGCAGGCCATATTTTTAGTGGCTTTCAAGATGCAAAGCACCTCTTCCTTCTTACTCATGGAATGTGTACATCTGCTTACATGTGGAATTGGTCAGGTTGCTGTGGTCATTTAGGTATCTCATGAGATTTTTCAGAACTGTATGTCCCAGACTAGTTATAGACTAGGCTGATAGACACCATTGGAAATGCCAGTGGGGATGTCCATAGGTGTTTGTACCCAAATATCATTGTGTGTTTACAAGAGATAGGATGAGATCTGGATCTGAGCATCTGCAGGACTAAAGTGAAGCAAGGGAGAGTGTTTCTGAAAAATCCTGCAGCTTGAAAAAGCTGTGGTGGCAAAAGGATGAAGGTGAAGGAGTTAAATGTCTAATCTTAGATTTTTCACAAAGTATGAATTTGTTAAAAATCAGTCTTTGGTTTGAAATAGTTTCAAAAGAAAATAAAGATGTGATTGTTATGGTTCTGGAGATTTACTGACACACGATTTGACTGATCAAGTGTTTGTCATAAGAGTGAATTGTGCTAATAGCATAAATTCTGTCTTGAACTCTCTGTTTTCCCCAGGTCTTTCTTGGCAACTACAAAAGTTCTAGCAGGCTTTTTAAAAAGAGCTCATATTTTTTTACATTGTTCCTCTGATTCTTGTAGCACAAAATTCTATCCTTGACTGCATTCTTTGGATGCTCCTGCGACATGCCCAGTAGCTAAGATTGAATTCTTTTTCATTATACATTTTTATAATGTTCTCAGGCAGCTACTTCGTCACTTGAAAAAGATTCAGGTGCCCATCATTGCCACTTTAGAGGCTTTTTTACTGTGAGTTACAACCTTTTCAGTAAAATACAGAGACACTCTAGCTTTTCTACAAGAGAAATGGACAAAAGTACCCCTTCACTGAACTGCAGCCAATAAAGGGACAGAGCTTGAATTACCACGGCACATACTGTGTGTGCAGATGAGTGAATTACAGTAAGCTTAAAATTATCTTTCCTCTTCTCCTATCAACTGTCCTGGGTTGGTTGGTTTAGAGTTTGCTCTAAAATATTACATTGGTGTAGAGATTTAACATAACATACCATCATACTTTGTTTCGATCTGAGTCCATTTCTGGTTTTAATCATACCATTGTGTTATGTATGTGAGTGAATTTCTGGAAGTACTGGAACTCTGACATTGACATGGTATAGACTAATGCATCTTGGCACTGCTGATATTCCGGTCCATTCTTTTACACTGTGGGTTTTTTTATTTAAATACATTTTTTAAAAATCAAGAACAAGTCTCTTTCTTAGAGTTCAAGTTGGAACAGGCTTTGCTGGATTTGGTTTTTTCCATTCAGTGATCCATAAGAGAGGCTAAGCTGACAGAGCAATGGTTCGGGATCTTGAGAGACAATAAGCACTAAATTATCTTAATGACGTTACATATTTCTGAAGAGAAATTATTGCTAATGTGTTAGTATTAGTTCTCCTATTGCCTGCTTAAGGAGTTTATAATGTTATGGTGAGATGACAGACTGCTAGTTACTTCTCTTCCAGTGAAATACAGCTTGATATTCAAAACCAGAGGCCTGCATTTGCCAGGTCTTTCTCTATAAGAGAGATCCTAATCTCAATAAGATAAACTGCTTAAATAAAAGTTGATGAAAGAGCAGTCAAAAGAGTGGATTATACTCAAACAGTTTTACAGTGCTTTGCTTTAGCACAATTCTGTGGTTGTGTCCTTAGGAACGTCCAAACTATTCAGTGTCTACAGAATGGTATTAATCTTGATTTTTACCAAGTTAATTTCTGTTCAGTACTTGCATATTCGTTTTCATTTTGTACTGGGAAGGAATTGTGGAGAAAGGGTTAAGAGCATGCTTGCTCTTCGTCTGTTTTAAATCCATAAATGTGAGCCCCTGTGCTGTTTCTAGGTTTCAGATTACGCTGTGTGATTTATAGGGAAAGGCTGTTCTCCACAAGTTGAAATCCTGTGTGTTTTTGGACCATTGTAAAATAACAAATCCTGGGCAATGCTTCCAGTTGCAAAAATTGCAGTTTCTAACTACAGTTGTAACTGCATATTTTTCCTGAAGTGATGGCTTTGACTTGGGAAGTGAAGTCTCCTTGTCCAAATGATATTGGTTCACAGTTTACCATGCTTTTCATTGCAGCTTACACAAACCACAGCAACACCCTCATGTTTACAGTCTTCTATCAGTTTATTTTTGGAGGCTACACCCACTAAAAAGTGCAGCTGTGAGAAGACACTTATATCACTCTGTGTAAATTTCATCCAGAGCCCCTACAGAGATGGCAGGACAGAAGCCAAGGTAGTCATAGAATCACAGAATCAGCAAGGTTAGAAAAGACCTTTGAGATCAAGTCCAACCTATTACCAATTACCTTACCTATTACCAACCTATTACCTAACACCATGACATCTTCTAAACCATGGCACTAAGTGCCTCATCCAGTCTCTTTTTAAACACTTCCAGGGATGGCAACTCTACCACATCCCTGGGCAGCCCATTCCAATGATGAATCACTCTTTCTGTGAAAAGTTTCTCCTAACATCCACCTAAACTTCCCCTGGCACAGCTTGAGACAATGTCCTCTTATTCTGTCACTGGTTGCCTGAGAGAAGAGACCAACCCCCACCTGGCTACAACCTCCTTTCAGGTAGCTGTAGAGAGCGATAAGGTCTCCCCTGAGCCTCCTCTTCTACAGGCTGAACAACCCCACCTCCCTCAACCGCTCCTTGCAGGGCTTCTGCTCCATTCCCCATTGATCTAAAAGTCCACCAGCTTCTAGTCCCTTCTGTTGCCTCATGGTGAAAATAAGAGCAGAGTTTGGCAGTTGATTTCTGTGACAATAGTGGAGGGTTTGACATAATATGATTTCAGAATATACGGTATAGAAGGAGCATCGCAGCAGCGACTTCCACCTTTTCTTTTTAATTATTGAGCAGTAAGAGAATTTGCCAATCACCTCTGTAATAGAAAACAACATGACAAATGTTAATATTTCTGAAAGAGTATCATCACTGATTTTTGTAATTTAAATATTGCTATTCACATCAATGGCCTTTTCCTTTCTGACATTTTTTCCTGCTCTAATTCCTGCCTCTGAAACAGGAGACCTGCTTTTATTTGTCAGTCACAACCATGCAATGACCTTCATTTGTGTTGAATAGATGAGAAGCTCTCTCAACTTACCTACTTTGCCTTGGTAGAATAGCTGAATTTGTGAGGGTATATGAGTGACACTGACCTCTTGGCTATGATTTGTTTTAAAATGAAGAGACACCGTTTTTATGCCTGTTCACCATTATTTAAAATGCACGTATCACTGACATGTAGAAAAAAACTGAAGGAGGTTCTGGCTAAAGTCATTGTGTGAAGTTAAATAATGCAATATTGTTTTGACCTTCTGTGGATCCCCTACGAACTGCATCAGTAGTTGTCCCAATGAAAACTTATTTCTTTTGTCTCAAAACAAAGGGTTAAAGGGATGGCAGCACTAGTGCTACGTGATGAGTCTTAATTAAGATGTGAGATACAGCATACATTAAATTAGCATGCATTAGTGGCAGAAATAAATAAAATTCTGAAATCTTAATGAGTTACATGACTTTGAGACTTTTACATCTCATACTCAGCATTAAATTTTTTACGTGTGAAGATTGTATCTGATGTGAATTCTAGGCAATGCAATTTCAGGCAAATAGAAAAGTCAAACTCAGCCTTGAGTTTGCAGTGATCTTGAAGCTCTCTAAGGAAAGTATGGCAAAGAGCTACCATGTACTGTAAAAAAACTTCTTGAGTATAATGAGGTAGTGTAACAACAGCCAGTTAAATATTAAGGGTTATTGTGAGTTTGATAGGCAAAAAATAGAGAAGCAAGTAACCATAAAAAATATGGTTATTTCCTTGTAGTGTCACCAGTTGTAGTCCTGCATTTCCTTGTATAAGTCAAAGCCTTAAATAATTAGCTCTACAAAAAAAAAAAAAATTAATCTGAAGATTGCTCTTAACCAGATGATGCAGAATAATATCCGTGGTTTCCCGCACGCACTGAACAAAAAGCCCTGTTGTGTTCTGTCTTCAACTTGTTTAGAAAAGGAGTTTAATGTGTCAGACAGTATCTGTGAAATAGTGCCGTACGTTACTATTTACTTATCTCATTTGTGTCTATCTACTTTGAAATTGCTTGGCCTTGAAACTGTGTGAAAAAGCAACAGCCTTCTGACTCAATAAGATGCTGAGCATGAAGAGCTGAATACAAGTTCATTGTGATTTGATATGGGTATCAATATCAATTGCTATTTGATAATGACATCACCAAAATTGGAAAACAGTCAACTCTGGCAAAACAGGAAGTGATTTGTTTATTTTTCCTACTTTTTCTACACAGTTTTTCAGTCTTCTCCAAAGATAATTTTGTCTTCCTATTTTTTTCCCATGTTCTTTGTGCAACTTTTCATACCCCAGTAACAGGCATAAGTTAAAGGGAAATTGTGATAATATACAGCAAAGGCAATTTAGAATGTACAAGAAATCTCATGCTCTTGCCTGATTTCAATACAAACTATTGTAGTGAGGGTTATGTTCTTAGCTAGCATCACTGTAGGCAGACCACAAAGGAAATCTCTGATGCTACATATGTTTGCCCCAGTGTACCATTAGTTCTGAAAACATATGTGTGATCTTTATTCTAGCTACAGGAATTTGTCTTGGGTCTAGACATTCAATATGTTGGATCGTTCCACTCACAACAAGATGAACAAATTTAAGTGTGACACTCCAAAATCCTACGCTGTTTAGCTATTCTGGATCCTCTTACGTTTAACTGGAAGTTATTTTTTGTTTTGTTTGTCAGGATATGCTGAATAATATAGAGAAACAATTGGAAATGGAGTAAAGGGTCAGCAGGCTTTAACTTCGCTTTTAATGGCAGGTTTGTCTTATCCTGTTTCCAGCCTTCCAGAATAAATGCTTTGTAGAAAGCTGTTCGTGAATATTCAGTTGTAAAATGATCCACCTTGAGTTACAGCAATGCTGAAGTATGGATATTAATTTGTACTTTGGGTGAGTTACACCACCAAGCCCCTTCTGTGTTCCCTACCAGAAAAACAGCTTCCAAAAAACTTTTACCATCTCTTTCTGACCTGCACAGGAGTTATTATTTTTTATTGGTGCCAGCTAAAAGTCGGGAAAACAATGGTTCTTTCACTTCTAAGGCCTATATGTAAATACTAATTTCAGATTGCCTTGGTACTGGCATGTATCAAAGGGTTAAACTGAAGAGTTGTGTTTTTCAGACTGCCTCAAGTTGCTATTGGGGCCTTACTCAAGACAAATCTCTTAAGCTTGTTTTCCCCATTCTGTGTGAACCCCCAACGCTCACTTTGCCATTGCCCCTTGGGCACCTCTTCTAGGCCACTGATGCAGAGCTCAGGATTCTTTCAGACCTTCCAAAGCAGCTGATCAGGTTTCTCACCAGCTGCTGTTGCTGTGTGAAGGCTCTCAGAGCAGGAGGAAAGCCCAGTGCTGTGCTGAAGTCAGCATGTGTGCCTTTCCCCAGCTGTCTGTCAGTGCTGTGTCTCTGCAGAGATACAAACAAGAGCTGTGGAGATCACATCATGGTCCGAGCTGGGGTTGCTGAGCTGCCCATCCCACAGGGAGCCTGTGCCTTTCCAACAGCTTCCTCCAGTTATAGACCATGTAGCAATAGCATAGCTATAAAAAACATACACAATTTTTTCCTGTCTAAAATATCTCCTGTAATAGTAGGCTGTGTATATATTTATTATTACCTGACGATATAAAAAGATCAAAACCCTCCAAAGGCAATGTTCTTTTCTAAGCTTGTTGGTTTTAAAAATCCACAAACCAAGCTCAACCAAACTATCTCTAGAGAAAAGAGGATTACTAAAACTACATGAGAGGATTTCTGAATTAAACCTGTAACTTTTGAGAACAAAGGCATGAAACCTGCTGTAAAATAAAATACAAATCCATTAAAAGATGACTGCAGAGGCAGGGAACAGAAGTAATATCATAATGTGCATTTACATCAAAGAAACTTATATTTTTAAAATTAAACTCTGAAATGTACCATTCTATAGAAATTATTAATTGTCTTCATAGAAATAATTGCTGTTGTTGAATTATTCAGTGCTTCGATAAATTCAATTAAATTAAGTTTAATTAAATGCATTTAATTAAATCTTACCTGTTCATGACCTATTGACAAACATGACTAGGAGTTCAGTAGGCATAGATCTTTCATAAACAGATTGTTTGCCAGTAATTACTGGAATGCTTTTGAATGTGAAGAACAAAAAAATTCTGAAAATCTAGCTTACCTGCTGTTTATAATTCTCCTTGTTCTCTGTGTATCTATTATTTCTGTATTTCTGTTGCATTTAAACCTGTGAAGACCCTGGGGGTGAGGACTGGGGGGGATAGCTGAGTTCATTCAAATTTCATTTGTCTTGTCACTTGTTTCTAACTTTGCTTTCACAAATGGATGGGAACTCCAGAGGGTAAGGTCTACTAGAGAATATTTGTCCATTAAAAATAAACACATTCTTACACTGAAAATCTTACAGGACCATTTGTGTAAATTTCAGTACCTGAAGGGAGCATATAGGAAAACAATAGAGAGACTCTTTACAAGGGCATGTATGGCAGGATGAGCAAGAATGGCTTCAAACTGAAAGAGGCTAGGCTTAGATTAGATATAGGGAAAAAATGCTTTACTGTGAGGGTGGTGAGACACTGGAACAGGTTGCCCATCCCTGGCAGTGTTCAAAGCCAGGCTGGATGGTGCCCTGAGCAACCTGGTCTAGTGAAAGGTATCCCTGCTCATGGCAGTGCGGTGGAACTAGATGATCTTTAAAGTCCTTTCCAAACCAGGCCATTACATCATTCTGTGTGAACACCAAGCCCATTTAATTAAACTTTAGGTTTGTAACTGATTTGCTCTTCAAATATTGTCATATTTTTCTAAGACTTCTGGCTTTACTAGTTTATCCTTAAGATCGTTTTTGTGAATCATTTATAGGCCAGGGTATATTGTGAGTGCCCCCAATACATGTGTCATAATGGTGGCAAACAACAGTTGCCAGACTCTAGTAAGAAATGAAACAATCAGTGATTCTGGTTTTGTTCCTGAGTATGGTGTTCAAGCATTTCCTATTCCAGAATACACAGTGATGCAACCTGATCCTTTTCAATTTACAGCATCTAAAATGTCTCTCAGTACAAAGAGATTCCCATCAACAGTAATGGACAGGGAATGACAGAATAACCTTGAGTCACAGCAAATTCTATACCTAAAGCGCCTGGAGGACTAAGGATGAAAGATTTCATTAGACTTAAATGCACTAATGAAATGGCTTAATGTAGTTTCTCTGAATCTCATCCACCAGATTCTGTGACAAGGAATGCTTTTCACTGCCTGAATGGAAAAAAATACTTCAGTTCACATGCACGACATGATTAAAAACTGATGTGTTGAAGTTCAAATCTAAATAATGATTAGTGCCAAAAACGTCAGACCAACCGGCTTCAGCCTTCTTTCTTAATACTTTACTCTGTCCCAAGTCAGAAATTTAAGATGACTGCTGAGAATTTAAATAGGTTTGAAAACTGAGCTTGACTTCAAATCAGTGTTGGGTTTACTGAGAAATGGGCATTTTGTAAAAGATATTATAAATTTGCGGCTCTCTCCTACTGAGTTTTCATTCTTAAACTCATTCTGAATAGGCTGTGTTGACATTTTAACTCCGATAATATCGACGTCCATGTACGTTGGGAGGTCTGTGCCAGGCATTACGATCCTGATAATAAAATGCTCTGCACATGAAAAAAAAAAAGGTAAATGTTATAAATAGGACATTAGCACCATCTTTCCTCTGTCTTGTTGCTTTAATATTTCTGTTTATGCTAAACCAATATGTAGAACACCTTCCTGAGATGAAAAGGGGAGCAAGCTTTGAATGGCGTTACTAAGGGTTTGATATAAAATTCAGCTGCTTTTAAGGAAAATGTAAAAAAGTTTTTATTTTTCTTGAATCATAGAAAAACCCAACCATGCACCTGCTTACTTCCTTTTCCATAAAGCCACGTTTAAAAAGGATCTTAGCTTTTGTCCCAGATCATTCTTCCGGCGTTGCCCTGCAGGTTCCCTTGCAGGAAGAAGGCAGGTGGGTTCTGGCTGAATGGTGACATTCATTGTGGCTTTCAATGAGTGCAGGACTAGGGAATGAGCCACATCTTGGGAAACCTATTAAGGTTTTGGCTGATTGTGTTTTGAAAAACAAATAATATGCAGTCAAATGTACAAATGTCTCAGTAGTAACATGTCATGGGGACATTTATAAATGTATAACAACTTTCAAACCGAGTAAGAACATTCGTTAAATTGCATAAAGTTTTTCATCAGGATTGTTTTCCAAATTAAGTTACATTCCGACCTGAGTTTATGATGGACCAATGAAAAGATCAGGTTTCCTTCAAATGACTGATTGTAGGTTCAGTTTCCTAACAACAAAAGGAAGCAGGAAAAACCTAAGGATTTCTAGTCATTTTATTCTGTCAGGCTTTCTTTTGTAGTGTGGGTGCTCAATCCATTGTATTTTGTTGCCAGGTTGTTTTGTTGTAATCCTGTTGCTTTGAATAGTGTTCACATCCACGACAGGTTGGTTTTCAGTGCACAAATAAAGCGGACCAAGTTTATACCTGTAAACAATGTTGTTTTGCATTGATCTGTTGTCCCTATTACCACTAGGATGATTTTCTGTTGTTGTTCCATCCTACATCATCCTTCTGGATGATTCCTAAAGGTTGTAACAATATTACAGCTTCCTTGGTGGCTTTGGGACCTAATTCTGTGAATTAAGTCCATGAGAAATGTCACATAGCATGTGCTGATAAGTGAAAGCTATTGGCAATTTTTTCTTTAAAAAGTGCAGGCTGAAATGTTGTCAAGTGTTAGAAACAGTAATTTTTAGCTTGACTTTAAAAGCATATTTTATATATATATATATATCTTTTTTTAGGTAATATGCTGCCAGTTATTAGAATCTAGCAAGTCACTTCAAATGCCAGTTATGAGATTAATGGGTGTGGTTACAATGATGCTTAAAGCCTGATGAATGCTCAGGAGAGGAAAACAGCTTTGTTACCGAAAGAGCAAAAGCCATGTCTGCTGACCCTGTTGCTAATGCAGTTATCAAACAAGCTTTCTCCCAAAGTCAGGCAAACCTAAACATCTCAAAATGCGAGACTAGTGAAGTGGAGAGAGACTTAGGTGTACTGATTGATAGGAAACTCAATATGAGCCAGCAGTGTGCCCAGGTGGCTAAG
>WEKX01000973.1:226550-244801 GCA_013390025.1 Pitta sordida | reverse complement strand
CACAGCTATGCTGAAGCAGGCAGGCTCTCTGGCGTATCCAAGTAGTCCCTAAAAACCCCTTCCATGCTGCCATTGGAGGCTCAGTATGCACAGCAGTGCTTCTCCAAAGCGGGTGTCCCGCTGGCTGTGGAGATGGCCACACCGTGAAGGTGTCCTGCTGTCGTCTGGCAGCACGCTCAGATGAGGTCATTTCCTGCCACGCTCCTAAAAAAGAAAAAGAAATATTCAGGGAACTGAGGGTGGTAATGTATTGAGTGGCTACCTGACATCTAAGTATGCTGTATGTGCCCAGAGGTTGTAGACAGTCCCTCTGTAACTAAAATTCGGAGACGTCACAAGTGGCTGAACAAATAAGCATCACCAGTTAATGGTTAAGCTCTCAATTTACTAAAGCATTTGTTACCAGTTTGCCAAGGAGTTCAAACAACCGTGAATCATAACCTTGGCTACTAATTAAATCCTTTATTCCCTTCCCTCATTGCAGAAGCATTTAATCTTGGGGAGTCAGGGCAGTCTGTTGTGCAGAATTAGGTTTTACAGCATGAGTAGAAAGAAGCCTACTGTAAGATTTCCTACTGGAGCTGGAAATAGGAAGGAATAAAATGAGAATATTAACTTTCCTTTCTGGCATAGGAGCACTGAGAAATGATTGATGAGGAATAGCTGCATTGGAAAATCATTTTGGTGGTGTAGTTTTGTTATTTTACTGAATGGCAAATATAGTTTTTATTATCTGGCTGCCTTGCTTATAGATGAGACTTGTCCTGTAGATAGAGAATGAGGGATTTGGTGTGCCATGCTAGTGACCAGCTGTCACAAAGAAAAATCTTTTACTCAGAAATAATGGACTGTGAAGAACACTTCTGAGGAAATGAGGCATAAACCAAAATACTACAAGCAGTTTTATTGCAATTCAAATATGATACAGGTTTCTATTTGTCAAAAGATGGGGTTTTGTGCTTTTATGTGTAGTATGTATTGCTGCATAATATCGCATCTTTGATATTCACTAGTGTATTAAGCTGTGGTTACCTTTCTGGCTTCCATCTCCATAAAGCAGAAGTTAAAACCCCAAACACTTTATTTCCTTTGGGTTTTGGCCAAGTCATCCTTGTCCCTAGCAGCAGAATGGTGAAGCATGGGCTCACAGAACAGGGGTACCATGAGCCACCATTAGGCTATAACTGTCCTCTGGGAACTGATCCAAAGACAAAACCATCCATGTTAGGAGTAGCAAATTTCCATTTTTATAACTCAAACCATGATTTTGCAGTTGGTATGTGGGAGCAGGGACCTGGAGACAGTATCTCTAAGACACCTCAGTTAGGAGTCAAGAGAAAAAGACCTCCTTATGCAGCTCAAACTGCAGATTTGATGCATAATTATTAAGTACAGACAATTTGTATAAATCTGCTTAGAGGTGTAGTAGTCTGTGGTGAAAAGCTGTATATTATTAGCTTGAAAAGTAGTATTTTATGCTGTTTCTGGAGAGAGCAATCTTTTCTGTCATTGTTAAATCTAAACAATTTCTGTATCAGAATGCATTCACCTGAGAGATGATAACTACACTTAGAAAATTACAGCTTTTTTTGTTTCTGTTTTTGACTTTGCAAAAATCTGTTTTCCTTCCCAAAAGTGTGAGTTTTCAGAAAGAGAATATCTCAGTTACTCCTATTCAGACAACATTTGCACATGCAGAACTTTTGTTTGCTGGAGGAGATTTATCGCGCGGAAACAGCTGAATACTCACTAAAATTCCATGTTATATGTAACTGAAGAGTCCTGGATGATAACTTGCTATATCACACCAAAGACCTTAACTCATACAAACTTGTACAAAACTTAAATATGAGTTCTCTGTCACTTGGTATGAATGGTGAGATACTTAGATGAGTACAAATGCTGTGAGGTTCAGTACAGACAGACAACCTGGTCTAGTGGCATCTCAATATGCTGGGCTATCAGTATTACGAATAATAATCTTATAAAGATAAAACATCTGGAATATCTAACTCTGCTTTTAAGGCTGCTCCCCAAAGCCATCACTAGAAGTCTGTTTGGGATGAGAGGTAGAAACACTAGATGTTCACGCACTTAAAAAGGAAATAAGGATTGAGCTGTAAGGTAACTCAAGCGCATCTTGATGAGAGTTATAGAATAGTAATAGTACGAGAAAGTTGAATAATGGGCATATTTTAAATGTTTGATTTGATTAATGTTAAGAAGAAAAATGTGTCATTTTTGCAAGCTTTGAAAAATTTGAAATGTCTGTATGTCTTAATGCACTGTTTGAAAAATAGTGTCAGATACTATGAAAATCTGTTATTTTAAAGTATTACAAAGAGCAAAATTTTTTTTTATTCTGCTTTCAGTTCATAGGCAAATGCACAAAGAAGGGAGGATACATATGTATATGCATACACATATATATTTTTAAAGACCTTTAAGATTATTTTTTCTTTGTATAAACTTAGAGTTCAGTTGGGGGATTCATGTGTATGTAAATGTTGCATCCAGTTACCACAAGATCATTTGGATGGTTTAGCAATCAACAACTCAAAAATCTTCCAAGTGCTTTTAAAAAATAATTATTTGAAAAATAAAGAATTCTTATAAGTGAAGAAACCTATTGTATGGGAGCAGGGAGAAAACCACAAAAAAACACCAAACAAACCAACAAACTAAAAGCTGAATTTCTAGAGTGACTCTGTGTGAAAACTGTGCATGACTGAATATGCAAAGGCTTGAGAATTTGGGTGTTTTTCTGGAAGTGTAACTGGGAGAGATGAGTAGAAATTTGCTTAGACATATGAGAAGGTTATGTGGACACCTTTTCTACCTGTGAAATGTATGCAAACCTGGCATAGGTCAGATAAAACCTTGGATTTTTACAGCCTTCTTGAAAGGTGAGGAACGTCAATATAGTGGTGTGTGTTGTGCTCCCAGGCTGAATTGCAACTACTTACATTACACATTCACGTGTCAGTGGAGCATTTACTGCAGACTGCTATATTTACTGTCTGGATGGAGATGCTCTTTCACCCCACTCACCTGCCTCGTTTTTCCCACAGGTTGCGGGAGCACCACCGTGCTGCAATTAAGGTGATTCGCAGGATGCAGTACTTCGTGGCAAAGAAAAAGTTTCAGGTGAGTTGTGAATAAAAAGCTCCTTTTCTAAATAAACCCTTTTGTTCTCCTGATTCATTGTTTCTTTTAGAAATTTAAGAGAGACTAACACAATTCATTTCAGTAATGGTGAACTACACCCACTATTCTCTCCCTCCTTCAATAGGGTGGTTGTTTTGCAGCAGGTTAGTCAAGTGTGGATGCACTGGAAATAGGCTAAACTCCTGAAATGCACTCTGAATTAAAATGTTATTTTCTGCTAATGGACTTGACCCTTAACCCTCAGTTATCGCTGTCTCTTTCTCGCAGTGCAAACATTCTCATATGTCTCCATTAATTCTGAGCTGTATGGTGCTGTCGTGCCAAGTCAGTAGGATTAGAGATTAAAATACTACCTCAGCCCTGTTTCTGTCCCTTACTCAGTGATAATCAAGTCCTGATAAGAAACTGGTGTGGAAATCTGTTAGTGTATTTGAAGGTTCCTCCTTTCTTTTCCCTTTTCCCCTCTGCATAGGTAGGAGACCTCCTTCTCAGCTTGTGAGATATCGGTTCTCTTTATTCCTCTGGCCCTCGCTGACATACGTTTCCTTTGTGCCACATCATTTGCTGTGGTCTTCTGCAGCCATAAGCATTTAACAGTAGCCAATTAACCTTGTTACATGGTCTGAACAAAAATTCTGACTACAAACTTTTTAAAAATCAATTTCATTGATTCAGTAAAAAGATGTTGACATCCTTCAGCTTGATTTAAATATATTACTTTACTTAAAATTAACAGGCTTCACAACTGAAAATGCAAGGAAAGAAAGGATTTAACAGCCTGCATCCATTTCCATATATGACCTCTCCACTGCAGCTTGCAATAAACAAAAAAACTTTCCCACCCTTAATTTACATCCTCCAGAAAGGGAGGGTGTCCTTTTTCCTTCGGATTTGAACAGCACAAAATTTAGGATCTAAAAGGTGATGATGATAATTAACAGTCCACTGTATCTGTAATGCTGTAACCCATGATTCTGACATCACTGTTCAAGTATAGAAGCTCTGCCTGGATTTTTCAGCAATTTTCTACTTTGAATATAATCAAATTCATGAGAAAAATCATAAGAAATTTAGGCTGAAATCACCCATGTCTATGCTTTTCTTGAAGAGAGCTCTTTCACAGACTTTCTGCTATCACATTTCACCTTTCTTTATTATTAGACTGAGATTAAGTAAAGCAAAAGGTCTGAACAACTTGAAAATTATATTTATAATAATTTTGTTTAGAAGTTCCTTAGCAATTGCTGGCCAGCACTTGTAACTTGGCAAGGGATGTGGTCCATTTCAGTGATGTGTCTATTACTGTTGTGTGAAAAATTGCCTAAATATGGCCAGTTCCATTTAACATTAATTTATTCTCATTCTAAAACTTGATTGTGATCCTTTGCACTGTGGTAATTACTAGATCACTGCTCTCATAAATTCAGACCATAAAATATTTGCCATGGTATTAATTGAACGGCTTAGAAACAAGAAGTCTACACATTGTATATCTACCTCTCAGGTGGTATTTGTCAGAAACAGATTTTGAAAATGCCTGAACACTGTGTGCAACATTATCCACCTGGCAAATAAACGAAAATCCCCTGCGGCAGATGATTTGATAGAAGCTGAAAAAGCATTTGACTGAATAGAATGGGACTATTCACTTCCTACTTAAAACTTGTTTGTACTCAGTATCTCAGTTGCTAATCTGGCTTCTCAGTTGTACTCTCACTTTCACATCTGCAAAAGACCTGGTCCTGGCCATCTACAAAATCCCTCAACAAAGCTGTCTCTCATCCTCCTTTAGCAGTCTTGCATCTTCCTGAACGATCAATATTAGCTGTTACTAAAGAACTAAAAAATATCAGTCTGGCTGAAGGAGAATGTATCTCAAATCAGTCCTGTGTGCAAGTGATATGCTGGTGTTTCTGTCAGAAGCAGAATCTCCCAATAGGAATGTAGGGGGGGGATGTCTGATAATTCTCCATACTTTCTGAATACAAGGTTATGACTCAGTTAAAAAATTTGGACAGCACCAAAGGTATGGTTTCCCAAAGCACCTAAGTAACTTAATGCACAAAGTCACCTTGAAATTTAAACCACAAGGTGCTTTTGAATATCTTCCTGTAATTAAGATATAATTATTGTTATTATTATTTTGTCAAAAGGGTGTTGTAAATCTGCTTTGTTCTATTGTATGCACGTAAAATAATAAGAAGAAATTAAAATGTTTAAACATATGCCAAGTAATGACTGCACTGTTTCTAATAACGACACCAATATAACATCTGGAATTAAGGTAAAGCAGAACATCCCTTTTAAAAATTTATCTTTCAGAATGTAAGATTATCTGTGTAGCTGTTTTCTGGTAGATACTTGCTTTCTAAACTTTATGTTTATGTGAAATATATGTTAAAAATAATCAGATATTTTCTTCCCCTAACTATTGAAAAAAACCCCAACAAACCCACAACCAAATTTCATCGGAAGCCCACTGGACTTTTCATACTTAAAATTAGCTGGAATGTTAAACAAGGCCAGCACTTGACAGGAGCATTTTTCAGAGATGCCTGTGAAGCTTTTGTGTAGGACAGCATAGGAAGAAGGAGAGGAAGAGGAAAATTTTGCAAAATAAGACCCAGCATGAACCCAGCATGGTTCTTAAACTATAACAGCTGCTTGCAGGACACACCTGTATGCCTAAATTTGACTAGATACATTTTTTTAAGAGATCAGTTAATAACAGAGGGGTGATGGCACCATAAGGACAAAAGACAGTTAGAAAGCAAAGCCTTCCTGTTAAAAAAAATTTAAATAAAATAAATAAAGAAAAGCTAAACAGGGACAAAAAGAATTTCAAAGGACATGAAAAGCAAATCTTTGTGAAGTGTCATGCTTGAGTATTATTTCCTCTTTACAAAGCAAGAGAGAAATTTAGGCTATATTTCAAAGTCCGGGTTTAAATATAGTCCTTATGATGATACCCATGTAAGACCACAGCATAATATTATAAAGAGTTAATACCTTTTCTGTGGATGTCTTTATGTTCTTGTAAAGTCTGCAGGACTGTTTTAAATTGCGTACAAATGATTGCTTTTTACTAGTAGTCAACACACATCCTTTGCATCAGTTAAGGTGAATGACTTATAGTTAAGGAAGGATTCTGCAGATTATAGGGAAAGCAGACTTAGAAATTAATGGGTTTCTAGGCTTTTTTCACTCCACCTACTAAAAATCAGTTTTGTTTATTTGTTATAAATCAGATGTCTTTGACACAGCCTAACCTTATACGTAATTGAATTTCAGGAAGAAAATCACCATACTCAGTTAATCCAATTTAATTGATTCATAAGTAAATAACCTTTGTTTTCCAATTACAAAAGTTTCTAAAAGTCTTAAAACTTCTGCACACAGGTAGAACTGTGATATCCACCACAGATCCAGGGACCAGGAATTTGTTATGACTTGAAATATTTTTTAAAATTTTCTTTCAATGTAAATTGATAGGTTGGACTTGATGATCTCTATGGTCTTTTCCAACCTTACTGATTCTGTGATTCTGTAATTCTTCCTGTTGAGTAAATTAATTTCCTTCTAAAATACGTTTTTAACTTGTGTTATGTTTTTCACCATGGCAAATATTCTATACATAGCATAAATTTAAAATACAGGTTGCAGCTCTGCTGATGACATAACTTGCCTGATTTGTTACTATTTCCTTGGAAAATCTTACGTATATAGTCCTGTAGTTCATCATTTTAAGTAATTCATTTGTCATGGTATGAATCATGAACAGTGTGTGTAATCTTTTCTAATCTCTGTGCTGGGCTGTAACAAACAATGTATTTCAGTGTCCTGTGCTTCACAGAATGTTCAATCCTTTTTATTTGATTGTTTCTTGGTTACATTTCCCAGAAATTCCCCTTGCCCAAATTCCCCTCTCCCTTTCCCAGGTATGCCTCCCAACAGCAACAGGCAGTGGTGCACATTTAATATCTGGCATTGGCTTTTGTGCCTTTGCAGGCTTTCATATAGGATGGGAGAAATTTTAACTCATTTAAGAAGAATTTTACCATGAGTATTGTTTAATTAGGAGAGGAAAAAAAGTAAAGAAGAGAAGTTAAGGAAAGCTGTGGGGCTGGCTTCTCCTTTTGTTTCTTCAATACTCCTTCATTGCTTGCTGCAGATTTTTTTCCTTTCTAAAAAAAGGTAACATATGGTCAACATCAAGAATATTTTGTCATGAAAGATTGCCTTTCAATATGAAGTAATTACAGAAAAATTAGTACTGACTCTTGAATACCCTGCTGTACTCAGAAATTAACCTTCATTCATAAATTCTATTTTCTGCAGGTTTTCAATTCTTGTTTAAAAGAGAAAGAAACACCCCTGTATATGAAAAAATCAGGGACATTGCTACTCTGTCTACTGTCAGTCTCCTGTGTCAGAGTATGAAGATGACTGAAGAAAGTTCTGCATCTTCAGTCTCTTAGAACAGCTTTTATGAACCTGGAGTTTTCAAACTCGTCTTGCAGAATTCTCTTCCCAAGGATGAATTCTTTTTTTTTCTTTTCTTTTTTTTTAATAGCATCATGTTCACAGTACTAGTCCATGGAAAGATTTATGGGCTTATGCCATGGTTGAATCGTATTTCCTTTTTTTGTGCATGTTAGTTATGACTTTTTTGTGTGTAAACAGTGGGGATTCTTGGGAATTCTTCTGTACTTCTTAGTTAGACTGAAGCAATTTCTATTCCTGTATAACCTTCCACTAGAGAATATATCGCATTCACTGGAAGTTTGCAGGAATTTGGAAGACTGAAATATAATTGGTTTGATGAAGTGATGCTATTAAAGTAATGATTCCTGAAATGTGGGAGCTACCTCCCAGGCAGGTGCAGGGGGCTACATGAAGGTGCCACAGCCCATTTTTTATATTGTATCCTGCTTTCCTTTGGCTTAGAAAAGAAAGTATTTGTGGCACAGAATTGAGGAAAACCTGCAGTGTGTGAAATAATATAAAGCAGTCTCTTGAAGTAAAGGTGACAAAACAGTTCTTAGACCTTAAATGGGATTCAAATTCTGGTGTCTTAGAAGCTACCAGTGTAAATTCTTTTTTTGTTCTCAAATGATGCAAGAAAGGAGAACTTGTAACTATCTCACCAAGGCCTTTGCTAAACCTGGAATATTATCTACAGAGTATTTATGGACAGCATAATGAATGAGTCAGAAATCACAGAATCAGAATTGTTTGAGGTTGGTATTGATCTCTAAAGTTTGTCTAGTGCAAAACTCCTGCTATGCAATCTTCAACCAATTAGGTTGCTCAGGGTCCCAGGGATCCTGGGTTTCCTGGACAACGCAGTTTCCTGGACATCCGGAGTTTCCTGGACAACCTATTTCTGTGTCTTGCCACCACCACAATAAAGAACTTCTTCCTAATATCTACTGTAAACCTGCTCTCTTTCATCTTGAAGCCATTCCCCCTTTTCCTAATACTACAGGCCTTTGTAAAAAGTCTGTCCCCATCCTTCGTAAAAGTCCCCTTCAAGTACTGAAAGGCTGCAGTGATGACTTCCTGGAGCCTTCTCTGCGCTTCTCCAGGTTGAACAATACAACTCTATCAGCTNTTTTCAATTCTTGTTTAAAATGAAAGAAACACCCTGTATATGAAAAAATCAGGGACATTGCTACTCTGTCTACTGTCAGTCTCCTGTGTCAGAGTATGAAGATGACTGAAGAAAGTTCTGCATCTTCAGTCTCTTAGAACAGCTTTTATGAACCTGGAGTTTTCAAACTCGTCTTGCAGAATTCTCTTCCCAAGGATGNCTCCAGCCTTCTGGTCATCTTTGTGGCCTCTTCTGGACTTGTTCTATCAGCTTCATGTCTTTTCTGTACTGGGTACACCAGCTCTGGCACTGATTGCATGTGGGAACCCTTTTAGGTCTGACTGCCTCAGTACTTTGTCACTGGAGTAAAAGGATGAGTTTAATTTGGCCCCTGCAAAAAGCCTCATTTTCCTAGCTAATTGCATGAATGTTTTTGGATGACTGCTACTAAATCAGGGTCCAGAGTAGCCTTGAGACATTGTATGAAAAGTAAACAATAAAGCTAAGAACATGAGAGCAGAGATTGCTTTGAGAAGCTTCTCAGGAAAAAATATTGCCTATTGGGTAGAGAGAGATAAGTGTTAAGGGATGCTACGCTCTCTCAGGGGTTGTGGAATGAAAACAAAGACAGGACCTCGCTGGAGAGAAATGTTACAGCATCCAACAAGAGGTCTCACCAGCGATGGGAGAGACCTGAGACACCCTGAATAAACAAGGACTTTCTAAAACTTCCTTGATTTATTGACCCTTCTTCCATCATCGATACCCTCTGTTTATAATAATTGCACTCCAGTTTCCAGATGTAGGACTAAGACCTCTTTAATTTGTTCCCACACTTCAAAATGTTCATTCACATGTTTTCCAGTTAGTCTTGGTATTTATGGCTTATTGGCTTTATCTTTAATTCTACACAAAAGTTGTTTTATTGCTAATACGTCAGAATAAGTCTTTCCCATGTACACTGTTCAAATTACAGACATGGGACTTTCTCTTTGGTTTTTTCTTGCACTAGTGTTTCCTATGAGCCTTGAAAACTCAGCCAGTCTTTCTGGAAGAGGAAATCAGTCAAGCAGCTTCATCTAGGACTGTGCTTTAATCTTCCCCTGGTAAGAACTGAACTGAGAACTTCAGCTGCTGACTGAGAACAAGGGCTTGTGCATGTGAAAGATCTCATCTTTCACTGGCCAGGGAATATGAACCTTATTTCCAGAAGAAACTAGAGTGAGCACAGACTTCTGAACAAAGAGAAGATCAACATTTTTTGGCTCCAAATCCTTTCAGGCTCCAGTTTGGTGGATAATCTCTTGAAAGGAATATATACCTGAAGTTCCAAACACATGGATGAAATGAGAACTGGCAAAATTATTCCACCAAAAATGTATGATCGTGACAACAATAAAAGTAACTCATGTGTTTACACAGTGTGAAAAGGAGTTAAAAGGCCTTACTGTTGTCACAATTATGACATCTCCATTGTCACAGACCATTCCTCGATCTTTGTGGCTTAAAGGCATTCTTTTTGTCTCTTATTTTACAGCAAGCCAGAAAGCCCTATGATGTTCGGGATGTCATTGAGCAGTATTCTCAGGGTCACCTCAACCTGATGGTGCGAATCAAGGAGTTACAGAGGAGGTATGTTGATAAAGTTCATCGTTGGTGTCTGTAAACAGTAGCAGAAGGATGTGTGTAAATTAGGCAATGATTGGGGCCCATGAATAAAAACTGACAGGGTTGAAGGTGCCATATTGGTGAGACTGTGCAAAGTTAAGGAATATTGAATGGCATCTAAGTGAAGTTTTCACACCAGTGAGGAGAGAAAATCTGACAATTGGGACTTACATGTATGACTTCAGTTTCTGCTTGCTTGGCACTGCACTACAATACCTATAATTTAGGGGCTGTATTATACTTAGAGAGTGCAACACTGTCTCCTGCTCCGATAGAATTTCACTTAAGAGCAAAGTAAGAGATGACAAGCAGATGCAACAAGAAACCTGCAGAGGAGCAAGGAAAAGAGGAAAGAATGCTGATCACATGGAAAAAATTATGAGCATGATGACATTCACAGTTGTTAAAGAAGCTGTAGGCCAATCTATGTCTAATTGTACTTTGTTATTTTTTTTTTCATTTCAAGCTATGCTTAGCACATAGGAACTGCTTCACTTAGAGGACAAAGCAGAATTATTTGAACTACACTTTACTTGTTTGTGAAGAGGCCCCCTACTCCAGCTAGAGAAAGGGAAAATTCTGGTTCATCTAATAAAAAAATAAAAATTATTAAAAGTTATTCCTTTCGTTTTATAGGTTGGATCAGTCAATAGGGAAGCCGTCTCTTTTTATCTCAGTCTCAGGTAAGCTGATACAAAGGATGTGTCTAGAATTAATCTGATGAAGATATAATTAATGAAAAATACTTGTTAAAATAATTTTATGTTATTGCCAAATTTTTAAACAAATTTCTAAATTTTTAAGTTTTCTTTTAAAAAAATTAATTTTATTTTTTCTTTTAAAATTAAGATTTTTAGTGTTTAAATGTAAACACCTAAATTAGGACTGTTCTTATTTAGATATTTAGAACACCTTCTTTCTCTGCAAAGTGTTGGCTCTGGTCTCTGAGACTCACTATATTTTCAATAAATTGGTGTGCTGAGATTACGGAAGTTCTATGAAACTGATAATATTCACATAGATCTTTGATAGCTTTGGAAAGAGCCTCGAAAAGGAGAACAAAGTACTAAGTTTGTTTGTGACAAGTCTGGCTAATGAAAATTCTCTCTTTATAGAATTTGAAAACTCATCTTTCTATATAGTTTGTAGGGGAGAAAAAAGATAAAATGTTACCAAATGTATTATTTGGGTTGGCTTTAGTGTCCTTTGTGTAGTGACAGATTGTTAAGTGGCAATGAAAACCTTAACTAAACTGGGAACATTTCTGTTCTCCCTGGTTAAAACATAAAACTAAGGTTGAAAGTGTCTTAAATTTAAGGGCTATTAAATGCCATGGCATGGACCAATGCTATAAAAAGAAACAAAAACTACTTTTAAGGAATAGTTCTATCAGCTGGCAAAAGTGTTCAGTTACACGATGTTGGTGGCCTAGTTAAACACACCGTGTTGTGGCTTGCTGCTGTTTTGTTATAGCACCACATATTAATTTGAAAATGTTTCTTGTTCCGCAGAGAAAAGCAAAGATCGAGGAAATAACACGATTGGTGCCAGGTTGAACAGAGTGGAGGACAAGGTAAGCCTCAGTTGAACTGGCAGTGAATGAGGACATGGTTTGTGATTGAACAGTGCTTGTTTCATATGATATTGAGGAAAAAACAGCTTAAAATAGACCAGAAAGCCTGGCTTTTCCAGGTGATGGTGTGTGATTTTTGTGGAAGATTGCATTTTTGGTTCTTGTAATTTTAATGGAATAAGAAAAAAAACTTTATTTGATGTCGGTCTCTTTTGGTGTGCACTTGGGTTTTTTTATTTTTAATTGCATATATTACATGTGTCTCAATGCTTTACTTCCTTCCTACACAATAGATAAAAGGCTCTGTTCCTTTAATGCCTCGGTATATTTTGGTCCCTAAGATTTCCCTTTGGTTGCTGTCTGTTGTTTATGTAAGTCCACCTAGAATTCCTAAGAGACAGAAATAACAAACCTTGTTCTGTCCTAGTTTTTGTTCCTTCTGACAAATGGTGTTTCTCCTTTCAAGTGACATAAATTTAAAAAAAATCAGATTTGTTCTATAATCATGACTTAACAGTTAAGTGTTTTGTAACCCTTTGTTTCAATGCTGGTTGTGCTTGAAAAATTAGATGACAGGTAAAGGCTATGTCGTTGTTAAAAAATAGAGGTTTGCCTATGTTGATATTAAAGAAAGAAAGAAAGAGTTAAGAGAAATAATTTGAATCCTTTACTGATCTCGTACAGTGATTTAGTGAGAGACTGAAAGAATTTCTTTACCTTAGGATTATTTCACTCGTGTATCTGAACTGTTCATTCATTATTAAGAACTGAAACTTCTTATTGAAGAAAAGAGCTTTCAGAGTGTTTCTTCCACAACTGGAATTGTGATAATTTAATGAAGGATTTGTTCTGAAGAAATACCCAGCAAATATTCTGCAAACTAAAGAGATGTGAGCAACACATCCTGAGGGATGCAAACTGAGCACCCTGATCTGTATTGATTCACTTGTGACATACCTGTTGCTTCCGTTTTTCTCCTCAAATACTTCAGATAAACTTAAATTATAGTACTGCAAGAACTGTACTTCAATCTACTGGAGATAATGGCGTTTTAAAGGAAGCAGATTCTTTTTGGTAAACACAGGGACACCTGGGAGGAGTGAAGTAGAAAATAGGAAGGTTCCGTGCATTTAACTCAAAGAGGAATCACTGTGCAGTTCTCGCTCAGATCTCTGGTTAGTATGTGTTCTTACACATGGAAGCCCTTTCCAGAAGGTTTGCATTACATTTATTTATTTTCTCTCCATAATGTCAACTAAAAGTGTGGAACACTAGAAAATGTCTTGTGACTTGTGACAGAGAGCAATGACTTTTCAGTTTGAACAAATAATTCTCAAGTGACAGCTAAAGAGGCTTCTCATTGCTATATTTGTAAAATCTCCAGTGAGCCTGGGAAAGCTTTGGTGTTGGACTGGCTGAGAGATAAGCTGTTTCAGGGTTCAGGGTTATTAATTAGTCTTTTTTACATTCTTACAAATAAGTACACCGTGAATTTATAGTGACTGTTGTTTTATGTCTTGTAATGGGACTGTAAAACACTCCCTGTATAATTTTAGTATAGCCGGGTTAAATTTTAGCCTTGTTTTATGTAACAGACCCTTCTTTCTTTGCAGTTGCATGAGGTCATCTGTGGTTTCAGAGCTGTATGTTATCTGCCCTATACAGCTAGTCCTATCTGTAGGAATTTTATCTGAAAGTGGCTGAAAAGCTAAAAATAGAGAATTTCTGTTGGACTCAGCAAACAGTGGTTAGCATAAAACACACTGGCAGTGCTGAAGTCACATTTTTGCTGTAGCTGTATATGGTGGCCAAAGCTAGTTTTTTCATATTTTAACTCTCAGAGATTGACATTCTGTTTCCCATAAAGTACATGGTACATGGTATGCTTTCAACATGCAATTAAATCCTTCCTGAACCGAACACTATAGAAAGGATATCTATATCAGCTGGTTTTTAAGGTGATCAGATATTTTAAACAGTTTCATCCCATTTGGTTTGGGAATTAGTTTTAAATCTTGGACTTCAGAAGGAGAGATTTTATGTGCTGCAGGCTAGTGTTAGCATCTCACCACCTCATGTGCATTTGAAAAATCTCCTTGAAGTGTGAGGAGGCATATATACAGCTGGCAGTAGAGAAGGATGGCATGTGAAGGGGACCTTTTAAAATAAAATGCTTAAACAGTAGTTTATTGGCGATGGTCCTGTGGGCCTCTCCTGGCTTGGAGTGGCCTGTGCGCCTGTGAGGGATCTAAGTTTATGTTCACGACTCTGGGACATGCGTTCGATCTCTGTATGGGTGTTAGATGGTGAGTTGGACTAGATGATCCTTGTGGGTCCCTTCCAACTCAGAGTATTCTGTGATTCTGTGTATTACAGTCTTTAATGGCACAAATCTGAATTTTGTATTGAAGTCAGCAAAAGGCTGTGTTTTCTTCTTTAAATTTAGGAACTCATTTGACTTCGTAATACATATATGCAATTTGTGATCACGCCCCTACAGATTGTTTCCTAATACACGAAAACCAAAAGGATGAATCATGCTTGCAGGAACCTTCCTGCAGATTCCTTCCCATTGAATTTTGTATTTCTGGCAAGACACTGAAGAGATTGTTCTGTGAATGTAACTAGAAACCGCACAGCCTGATAGGCCTTCATGAAAAGAAGTCACGGCCCAACAAGTAATCACAGCATATTTTGACTTTGCCATTGTTATCCATTGCTTACAAAGCTGAAGGTAGCAAATGCTGTGTTCTCCTCAAGGTGTATTACCATGACTGAGTGGAGGCAGCTGTAGCCCTTGCTGTGCCCACAGCCCAGTCTGTCAGGACAGCAGCCAGCTGTGGTCCAGCAGGCGTGTAAAGGCAGTACTGCAGCGCCTAGGCTGAGCTCATAAACCCTGCCAAGTACCAATGGTTCAAGTGTGTGTGTGGAGATACGTTGATCCAGTCCCTCAGAGAATGTTGTTGAGCAGGATTACAGTGGCAAATCAATTTATGTGCGGTGACCAGCCTTCTCTTTTTATCCTGAAACATCTGTGAATGACTATTCAGCCTACCCTCAAGGAACCTGGCCACAACTGGCTTGCTGCCAAACTCAGAATCAAAAACAGTGTTTCCACATGGGCCCAGCTGTGTGTGCACAGTGCTCTTCATCCCCACACAGCACCCCTCATCCTCATGCCACAAGTGCTGCTTGCCAGGGGCTTAACACAGGGTGTGCCCAGCAGCTCCAGCCAGGAGCAAGCCCACAGAGCACTTAGGAAATTCTGTGTCCTACATCTCCTATTTTCTTTTCACTGCACTAATTTTAACTTGGCTATAAACGGCTGTAATGCTAGCTTTTTAATTTTCAAATTAATCTGCTCTTTTTCAGCCTTTTGCCAACCATTAACTTAGCTATAACAGGCATAGCTTGTATTTTTCAAGTAATCAGCCAGGCTTCTTGCTTCACTGCCCTAGGGAAATTCAGTCTTAAATATGGGCACTGCACAAAATCATGTGGAATATGCAGTGAAGGCTTGAAGTGACAGTTCCTGGACTCTACCTGTTGTGCCTACAGACCAGACTAGCCCAGATGTCTCTAGGTCCTGCCTGCAAGCCTACCAGGGTAGAATAATTTTATGCTGGGTCACAAACTGGTTGGAAGGGCGAGCTCAGAGGGTGGTGGTGAATGGTGCAACATCTGACTGGCGGCCAGTCACCAGCGGAGTCCCACAGGGGTCAGTGTTGGGCCCAGTACTGTTCAACATCTTTATTGATGACATGGACGAGGGAATCCAATCGATCATCAGCAAGTTTGCAGATGATACTAAGCTGGGNCCCCTTCCGGCTCGGAGTGGCCTGCTAGACTGTGAGGGATCTAGGTTGGTGTTATGCTCTGGGATGTGCCCTCGGTCTCTGTATGGGTGTTAGATGGTGAGTTGGACTAGATGATCCTTGTGGGTCCCTTCCAACTCATAATATTCTGTGATAATAACAGAAATCATTCTGAGCAGTGGATGTTATGCTCTCTGTCTGTTGTTTTAAAAGTGGGACTTAACCTTTTGCAATGATTTGGACACTTTAAAGTTTATCCTTTAAGAATACTTAAAACAATCCAAAGCAATTTTCTGGGCATTGTTTCTATATGCTCAGAATTATTCCTGTATTGTTAAGTACAGTGTTAATATCAGTATTGCCAAGGTCATAACTAAATTCTTATAATAGTCTTTTTCAGTTATATGGAACATTTAGAGCATATGCTATCTGTTGATAAATTTTAAATTGTAGAGACTTAAATGGAGAATTCTATTTCTATGAAAGGTATGTACGTACTAGTGAGGTATTAATTTTAATTAATATTAATTCCAATTTTATGCATATTTTGTGTGCTTACATCTGAGAAGTTGAACCGTTGTACTCTGTCTTGTACTAACCCAAAGAGCATCATACAGATCATTGCACTTTCTCAGATTTACTTGAAAAGCAGATAGCGCCACTTTTAAAATCAATTAAAAACAAACTTATCACATGAGAACATCTACACTAAAATAGATGCTGCTGTGCTGCTTGAATTGCTTGCTGGAAATATGAACTGATCTGGAAATCAAAACCTGAGTTCTGGTTATGCTGATTTGATTGTCTGTCCTCCATCTACGGTATCTTTGATTGTTAAACATATAGAGCCCGTGTTCAGTAAAATTCTTAGGATATGATATATATTTGATACATTTTTCGCTGTAAGTGCTGAGTATGGAACTTTTAAAGGGAAATAAGTGCGAAGGCTTTGTTTGAGGTGGCTTTCAAAAAGTTGTGGAGACTTTGTGTTACAACATTTATATAAGTGGTGTGACATTTTCTTCTAGGTAAATTTTTTCTATCACATATTAGAAACCAGTTTGTTTGGAACCATGTTGAGCGCAGTTAAGATGAACAGAATGACCATTGATAAGTCTGGGCCCAGTTTTGGATTTTACTCTTGCTTTTTTCCACTCTGGTTTTCTTATCAACCAGCAGTTCCCCATTGTGGAAGGTTTCATATCTAACATTTCTCTTGCTGATTTGCCAAAAAATACATGAACTTGAGTATTGCAGAGTAATTTCACTATAATGTTAATAAATTTGCTATTTTATTGTAGGGTAAATTGAAACTGTTCCATTTCTAATAATTAAATCCCAGCCCATTCAATGCAGAAAGGTTTAGGACATGCTGCAAAGTCAGTTAAAGGTGGTAGGTCTTTCCTTTGACATGACCTTGATGGTAGCCTTGATGAGCAAATGTTTCAGTTTTCCTTCCTCAGGAGAGGCAGAAACATTAAGCTTTATTGAAGCTGAGTTTGAGAGGACTTCTTCTTTTCGTTGTTGTGATATAATTTTACTCAATAGCATGTATGTGTTACTGATATGACAGCATTTCTGTCATAAAGGGAAATACAGATCTGTACCTCTATGTATGACCTTATTTAAGGCTCCTTATTTACAGCCCCAAAAGCACATATTAGATAGTTTTACTTAGGAAACTATTACATATCTCATCTACATCTTTGTGAATTCAAAAATTCTTGGTTTCATGTTGACAGCTTGTTCACCTAAAAGAATTCTTCACGTGAGGCTAGTTTTCCGATTTCATGTGAAACAAAGTCTGACATAGGATCAAACTGGTGTGTTTATTTCCTCTATTTTTAATGGTGGTCTGTGGCCTGGGAACAGTTACCATGCTTCCTAAGGTAGCATAGCAATTAGTGCACACTTGAAGAAAGGTCCTGACTGGTGATGCCCTTCTTGCATATCAGTATGCAATGGAAAAAAACATTTCAGCTTTATTTTTAATTGAATAGAAATGCTGAAATATTGATATTTAAAAACTGACAAAGAACCTGACTTTTTGATCAATGTTAGAAAGCAAGGTTAGAGCCATGAATCATCGGTGCGATGGCTTCACAAAGTGTCTAGCATGGAAATATTCAATCCTTTTCAGGCTGAGCATGCACTAGGCAGTTCAGGTATCAAATATTGGCAGCTTCTGCAATAAGTGTGTGAGGATTTGCCTTCCAGATACTGAGAAACAGAACTAAAAGCTGTGGGTCTGGCTGGAAATTTTAAAAGATATGTGAAATCATTAACAATCAAAAGAAACACCAGTGAGCAGTTACTTATCTTGTATGTAGTTCTTGGAATAATGCAGAAGTAATAACCTGGGGGATGTGGAGGAATATTGAGGCATATGGAAGATTAAGTATCCCTATGGCATCCTGGCCTGCATCAGGAACAG